>CM055851.1:16609815-16837315 GCA_029490765.1 Euthynnus affinis | reverse complement strand
CTTTCTTCACACCCTCACCGCCTTTTCCCGAAACTCCCCTCTAGCGTGCACACCTGCAGCTGATGACTTGGGTTAAAACAAAAGCAACGGGAGAAAAGCTCTTGAAACCTTTGCAGTGAAATGACTGCAAGTGAAGCGCTTCTTTTGGTGATCATTTCAGGAGAAACAGACAGATAAGAGGATAACAATAGGAGGAGTAAGTTAAAAGAGGAAACAGAAATTAAAAGGGAAAAATACAGGAAGTGGTGTAGCAGTGCTTTTTTGCCCTGAGGAACTTTCTGTTTCTCTACCTTACATACACACAGAGACATGCACGCGTTATTTCGCTCAGGAATGAGCTTCAGGAAGCTGGCTTATCTCTGTCTTCCACTGCATCCACAATGACTCCCCCACCACCCACCCCGCCCCCCTCCCTCCCTTCAGCCTCTTTCCCTCTGCCAGTCTGTGTGTCAGTCTATAATGTAGCTTCTTAAAGCCGAGCCCTGTGCCACAGCTGCCAGGAGGAACTGCCTGACAGCTTATTGCCCTTAAGCACTAATCTCTCACTGGCGCCTGCTACCCTTCAAAACATCTGCATGTTGTCTGCCTGCCTGCCTCGCTGTGCTTCTGATCCATACACACTGTAATATGTTCAGGTATCTGTTATATCTTCAGGTGTTGAGATCAGATGAGAGCATATTGAAGACGAAGGGGAGAAAAGAGCGCCGGTTGAAGCTTAAGGGTGTGTTCTGGAGACGTTTATTTTGTACTTCTTGGAGTATTTACTGTGTCATTGTTTGGTTGTTTATTTTTTCTGCTGGGACAAATGCAACACGTAAAAGGGTGGAAGTCCTGGATTGTCGGTCAACAAACAACAACTAGACCTGCAAGCAGATCTACCGTCCAGGCACCCAATGCAACTCTGAACCAAAGGCTCAATAGGGCTTCAACAGTTGATGTAGGACATATTTGTTTGTATGCTTGGCTATTGCTCACCGCCACAACCCTGTCTCATAGAAATGATGTTTAAAGATTACCACATTGCAATAGAAAATACATTTTGAAGGTGTTTTTGTCAGTATAATGTTTATTAACCAATGGTTAACCGTGACGATTGAACTGAAGCCGTCCAAATCTCTTCATTTAATTAAAGCTCAGTTGTGAAGAAGGTATCATCAACATGCATAGCATCCATAAATGGATGGCTAGGGGAAGTTGTCTCTCTACTTTATGGATAAACAAAGTCTTCCCTCTTAGAGGTGTAATCTGATTGGTTAGTTTTCATGTCACACTAGATTGTAGCTTTATCTAGTTGTACTGATAAGTTTTTCTATAAATTTGCAGAGCTCCTTAAGATATTTTTATCTGGTAACTAGCTAAAGTAAAATTGGGAAACAGAGAGATTAATTTTATTCTCTGAGCTTGATTTTTTTTTTTCCATTAAAGACAAACTGAAAGTTAAATGAAAGAAAGTTAGTTTGACTTAGAAACATTTAGATTTTTATGACAAAATTAATAAAATGACAAGAAAAGTTTTTTTACATTTGTTTTTACAACTAGGCTAGATTTTGATTGATCTTAGACCTTCTGCGAGGGCCTGGAGGGTCATGACGCATTTTTTTTGTGGGTACAAAAAAACATAACAGTGTAAGAAAAGAGAAAAAATACATGTACAAACAATATGCCTACACAGCCAGTGGGGTTAGACAGGTAAGAAATAATGATGTCTGTCCTCTTCCAAGCACACTTTGATGGAGTTTGGTAGGAGTGAGAATAGCAGGCTATCAAAATCCTGACCAACCAGTCCCAACTTTTGTTTAAAAACCCTGGTTTGCTAGTAATTGCATAGTTTTCTGGTTTTATCCACAGACACAACTAAAGTTCATTCATTATTTTTGGTCCTCCAACCCTTCCCCAGTTTTTCTCTCACGCTGTTTTGTCTTTTTTTTTTCTACCAGGACAATATTTCAGTAGGTTTACTGCAGTGCATTTATCCAAAATAGTTTCTTCTCTTTCTCTTGTCCCCTTTAAATCTCTTTGAAAGCATTCTGCAGCACAGATAATCAGCCTTACTTTCAGAAACAATAAGAGCACTGTACCCCAGGGTAAATTTGTTTTCAGAGTGAATCAATAATGAAAGAAGAGATCTATGTATTATGAATGAAGAAACAATGTACCCTGGCACAGGAGCTTGTGTGTTGCAAAATGTTTATTCAATAAACTACAATCCTTACACTGGCAACAGGCAGAGGGGGAAAAAAAACACTTAGTCACAGGATTTGTTAAAAGGCATCAGAAATGATAGTCTCTCTAAGCTATCAGACGTTACAGTGTTGTGCTGTGCAATAGCAACCACAGTTGCCATAACTTTGCTGTAAAGTATATCGTACACCCAGGAGGCATCAGTGGTTGCTATATATCCCATAAGCCTTTGCATCTGTGTGGAAGGCATCTTTAATATAAGACTGGAATCGCAGCCGGGGTGCTGTGGCAGCAGCGTAAAATCACATCTGTGAGTGAAATGTAACAAGTCGACTGGCATGTGGTCAGATTATAGGACTGCTGCAGTTCTGTTTACTCAGACAAGTGCTGGCATTGACTTCCAATGTCAGTCTACTGCAGAAGAGCATTTCACTGATGTTGTTCAGCTCCATTCAAAATCACTGAAAAAGTGATTTTTTTTTTTTTTTTTACATTGTTGTGAACACAGTAGTTGACAGTAGTGAACGCAGTAGCTAAAGATGGGCCTTGAATTGATGTGAAGTGACACTGATTCATAGCATTCAGTGGTGAAAGCTACCTGTGGTCTCTTAACCAGCAAGTAATCAACAGGTCCAGTTACAATCCTGCATAAAGAGACAACAGCAGGCCTTTTATTTATTTATTCATGTATTTATTTATTGGGGTACAATTTTAAACATAAATGTTGCCATTTATACTGCACCAGAGTTAGCTCATAGCTAATTTTCTTCTGCAGTCCCTTAGGCAGGTCACAATTAAAACATATAATAGTGCAATAACAAAACGTACAAAGCAAAAAACACACAGGACACATAATACAAAATACAAAGCGACACATAACAGCACATCACATACACCCACAATGTCAACTAGAAATGAATAATGTAAGCTTGTCGAATTTAAAGCAAGATTATTTGCATTCATGAGTAGTTTTTAGCAGACTTTTACACATGATTTCCACACATCTCACCACCACTAAAGAATAGCAGGTTTTAACTTTTATCAAATAACACAAATTGGCTTTTTACAAAATGAGAAGTTTTTTGTTGGGAAGGTAACATCAGAAAGAAATATATGTTCTATTTATACACTGTCAGTATTGAGTTTGATAACTCTGTTCGCTTGTCATTTATGAGAAACAACTGAGGGGCATAGGTGATAGGAAGAAGATCTGCTTCAAAATTCCTCCACATCTCAAGTTTTCCTTTGCAACTCTTCTTAAAGTGAATAGAGTGTGTGAGTTAGCAGTAAGAGTTGAAGCGGTTCAGTAAAGGGATGCCCCACAAGTTTTTCATGAAGCCACTTCCAGTTATCATCTAGTTCCAAGTTCTCTTCTACTCTAGTCATTATTTATGCTTCAAAATCAAATGCAAAAAAAAGTTAACTACTGCAGTATTAATCTCCTTATTACATGAAAAGCTTAAAAATAGACGCTTCACAGTTGATAAGTTGCTTTTACCACACAGCTTTCAAGCAGGCACCCACAGCTCTGCTCTGCTGTTGCCTTGAACAATACAGTTCCTCTGTCACACCCTTCCAGTCCCCCACATGAAATTCCTTTCTTACAAAGGAACATGTTGATATCTTGGGAGGGGCTGATTTCACACTCTTACAATCAGGCTATTACACAGACAGAAATTCTCCAGGGTCAAGTTCAACTTCTGTTTCATTTGTCAAGGAAACATGCACTTGAACAGTAGTTATGATTAACCAAGATAACAGTAGATATGTACTTAATATTTTGGATTCAGTTATTAACAAACTGCATGCATTCTCTGTGTGTTCTGGACGCAGAGTCCATGCTCATACGTATGGGCAGAAAAACTAGCTTGATTCATGCTGTAACCCTCCTAACTATTTGACATTCCTGGCTATTTTTGCCTCCGTGATTTGCTTTGATAAATCAGTGTCTATATAGTACATGTGGGATGTTTTCTGGTCTGCAAATGAGCTAGTCAGTCATTCTGTGGGCAAGCGCGCGCACACACACACACATACACACACCGGAAAGTCAGCTTTTCATTCAACCAACCAGCAGTGACGACTTCTTCTCCTAAAGAGCAGCTTGAAGTAATCAAAGCGTGAAATGACTTCCAAAGCTACAGATTGAGTAAACACTGTTTGAAAAAGAGACTCACATTAGAAGTGGAAGCCAGAGGGGTTATTTGATATGATTTGTTATTACCAGGGCATCATATTTTATTTTTAAGCACTTTAGATTTTGAGAAAGAGGGGATGATTCGCAGTTCAACCTGGGTCTATTTTTGCCAGATTAGTGACACCAGAGATCAGAACAACAGTGATTCACACAAGTAGGGAATTTATTTGGACTAGAAATAAGCCTGCTTGGTGTACTTTTCATGCCTGAAGTATGGAAATAGCTGCAAGTGTCAATATACGTTCATCTTTTATTTGCACACGGCTGGGTTGGGTTGTTTACCTTTGATCCATATCAGATAGGTGGATGACTGGTAGTTTGCTTTCAGAAAGCATAGAAACACAATCTGCAGCTAGAATGACACACACACCTTGACAGAATAGCTAAATGGCCGGTCATGACTCGGATTATTTGACTCACAGACAGCAGCATCATGACCAGCTCACATCCTTATTTTAGGATTCTAATGCTGAATTATTTGTAACTTGTAACACATCTTGGTCCTCCTTTTTAACAACACCATCCATGGCAATAGAAGAACAAAAGAGGCCACCTCCTGTTATTGAAGCTCGTGTGTTGTGTATGTGTGTGTGTATTCATGTATACACGGATAAAACAAAGACCCCAATATGTGCTACCAAATGCCATCTGATATGATACACTCAGGCTAATGCAGCAGATGATTTGACGCTACATCTGTTAGCCATGCAGACTAAAGGACCAACGTGGTTAAGTCTATATCTGTCCCTTTCTCTCTCTCTCTCTCTCTCTCTCTATCTCTCTCTCTATCTCTCTCAATCTCTCTCATTAATCATGCAGAATCCATAGATAATGGATGGCGTTTATGGTGTCTCTTTTCACTCGCACTGGCCAGACGGATCTGTTAACATGACCTATATACATGAGCACGCCATTGTTCCTTCAGATACGCATCACCGAACGTGATATAAAACAAACATCGGAATCAGCGTTGAGCATAAATCACAATTTATTTGCCTCTCTGTCTTGTGCCTTCTATGGATTTTCTTCTTCTGCTTCTCTTTTGCCTCAAATCAGCCTTTTAATACTCTTAAAAAGATGGTTTTCAAAAGATGTGTACAGTCACGGACCATGTATAACCACAAATGTGAGTTGACGTCATTGTACTGGAATTAGAACTCTTGCATTGCAATTACTCATACAGGCTTTGTAGACTCAGTTTGTTTGTGTATTTCCATTTGTAAGAGGAGACTAAAGTCAGAAACAATTTACAAAAAAAGAAAGAAAACAAGTCTCGAAGGTTTTACTTTCCGCATATGTACAGTTTACAATATATGTGATGATGAGACTGATCCTTAAAGGCATACTATGCAGGATTTTCCTAAAAACAATGTATGGACTCGTACAAAAGTACTCCATCTCATTCATCACTTATGACTCGTGAGAAGTGTGTGGCGGTGAATTTATCTGCAGAGACTCTGCCTTTTGCTTGTATTTTCTTATTATTTTGCTGATTTTTGATGCTTCTGGGCATCAGTGCAGTGGGTGTGTAGCCCCCAGCCAATAACAACACGTAGGGTGTAAGGTCAGGACTTGTAGCATAGCACCCAGGTTACAATGTCTATCTCCGTCTCTCTCCTCTGCTCAGCTCCGCTCTCTGTCTCTGTGTCATGGATGTATGAAGAGCTGCAGGTCTCTGTGTGTCTGCTTGACCGAGGGCGGGGCTGAGCTGCACACGCAGAGCAGAGAGGCCACTGCGGACAGGGGAGCCAACTCTTAATACTGTGTGTTTACAAACACCGACAGACAAATCCTGAACGGTAACCTTTAATAGCAAGACACATTAAACGGTGCAGTAACCTGAGCCATCTCTGTTTACAGGGTGAAAAGATATATGTGCGCATACACACAAACACTGTGTAAATATGCCAAACAAAGAGAAAATTACCGTTCACGGTTTGATGGATGGGCTGTGATCATTATGGTGATCCAGTCAAAAAGCCTGAGGTTAACATAATCCAGTCAGATCAATAAGGTATGATGTATATGCCTCATCCTTTCTATCTCACACCATATGGTTCCGGATGAGTAGAGATAAAAGGTTAGTAATCAAAAAGAGGTTTTCATTGTTCCTCCCTCGATGGATCCAGTCAATCTCACTATTGTCTGGAGTAAAGCCTCTTTGCTGTTCCATTAGGGGATGAAACAGCATCTCAAACACCCACTCTCACCCAGCTTTAGTGGGAACTGTCAGATAGAATGTATGCACAAATACAATATAATAATACATACTGTATATTGTTTACAAGAGATTGATCTCTTGTCTCATTGTGTACTGGCGGACACATTGTAACTGGACACACACTTTTTTTTTTTACATGCTTTAACGCCTTAGCTATAAAAGTGAGTGAAAATAATCAGTATCTAACTGAATTTACATGAACAATGATCTTTTTTTTTGTTATGATTAACATAGGTGATTAAAGGAATTACCAATATGTACAATATGCATCCCTACTGCAGCTAATAAATTCAAAATCAGTAGCATGGCACTTAAAAAAGTCAGAGTACTTGCGAACAGTGAGGCGGAATAAAGGTGCAGCATTCCCGCCTTGAACAGGCTGTGTAAAAGGGCCTATTGACATGATAAACAGCAGGGCTGTGGCTATGTACTGACACTCCCCCTCAGACAGACAGTCTCACTCACACACACACACACACACACACACATCCAGACACAGGGCAGCCTCTCAGCGCTGAGCTGTCAATGTTAGCTTAGCTACAACACAAATACCACACAGAAACTTTTACAAAGGGCCATGAATGTGCTTCTAGTGACTGTCAAAGCTCCGAGTCTGACAGCAGCTGCTCATGGCTGGTTATTTTGCTTGCATTTCTTGTCACCTACAATTGCCATTCATCTCACAGTCTCCAGTCTGTTCAGCGCCTCCAAAAGGAGGAGGAGGGTAGTGGTGCTCTGGCCATGATGAGCCAAAGTAGTTGAATCAGTTCAGTTACTGTTGATCATCTGCAGCTCTAGTTTAAAACATACAACAAAGACTGTTCCTGATTAATGAGTTAACTTTTTGTATGCAGTCCAACACAAAAAAGTGAATGATAGTCTAGTTCCTGTTCTCTTATTGATGCTCCCCTCGGGGAAACGGTGTTCTTTCAGAATACAGATCTTGCATCAGGCTGCCCTCGGTGTATTTAAAGTTGAGTCTGTTTGACAAAGACCTGAGTACACCCACACACAGCACAGCAAAGCGCAGCAGAAACAGCAGCAGGTGTTAGCTGACAATGGGCCAAGACAGTAAGACATAGTAATGACTTAGTGTTAAACATAAACTGCGGAGAAGTAGGCCCATTACTGAGCTAATAAACTCTGTGTGACTTGAACATTTTTCACTGTTCTCCTAAATTTCTTTGTGTGCTCCTACATTTTTTATTTAGGAGTACTTGTACTCCTTGGAGAAAGTCCTTTTAGAAATGAGACATTTATGTTCGTGTATCTGGGCTCCAGGCTTTAGCTTATTTTGTATTTACAGCTGGTGACTAGTGTGCTGATACCCTCTGTACAATATTTCAGTCATTTCTACAGTGATTCATGTGTAGTCTCCCTCTCATATCTTTATCTACGTTAATGTTTCTCTTATCACAGAACTTGGTCGGGGTCCAGCTTCAGCAATCAGTCTCTCTTCCTGATTTTGTGCATTTCTAACAGTGCTGTCTTGCTGTGTCTCCCCTCTTCCTATGCAGGTTAACTTTGTGGCGGGTCAGCTGTTCGCCCTGTTAATGGCTGTGTGGTTCCGGATCTACCTCCACCCCAGTAAGACCAGTCCCTTCATCAGACATGTGGTGGCCACTCTGCTGGGCTTCTACTTGGCTCTCTTCTGCTTTGGCTGGTGAGTCACTCTGTACTGTCAGCTGTTTTATCCTGCAGTTCTTTCTTTCTCATCACTATCCGGTTATAGTTTGCTCTTTCCTTCCTTCCTTCCTCTTTTCTTGCCCACATTATTGTGTATCAGATTTTTTTCTGCAGAATTTGGCCATGACCCATTTTGATGTTCTTGTAAATACATCTTCATATGCTGCTGAATTGTTTGAAAGGATCTTGTTGCTCTCATGCTTCAGTAATTGTGATATGAAATGTTCTGTAATGAATGACACAATGAAATGTGACACTTCTGCTTTGACTATTTCCGCTTCAGTTCGTGATTTCTTACATTTCCCAGAATACCTCTCAATAAACCCCAGATAATGTAATTGAGCATTACAGGTAGAGGGGAAATCGGATAGTTGATTGAGAGAAATTTAATGGGCAACTACTTTGATAATAGATTATTCTTTTAAATTTAAACTTATCAAGCAACAATTCACAATTTGTGTTGTTTTTCTTTGTCATATATGATAGTAAACTGAATATTTCTGACTGTTAAATAAAACAAGCATTTTCAAGGGAAATCAAAACACATTTTTCCAGTATTTTCTAACATTTTATCATCAAAATAGGTAATCATTAATTGAGAAAATCATCCCATTAATTGATTATGAAAATAATCTTTAGTTGCAGCCTTAATTTCAAATGCATTTTTTTTTCTTTTACATGTAGGTAGAGTCAAAGTTTTTCCATTTAGAGAAAAGGGAGTCATGCCTCTGGGACAAAACACAACAGTTTCTGTGACTGTGCTGCATAAAGGTCATTGATATAATCATAGAAAGCAAGACTGAATGTGAAAGGACTGGATAGGAGAGGAAACGGCATGTCATATAGACATTTGGTTACCAGAGTGGGCTAAGATTCAGTGAACACCAACCCTGAGTCTTTGCTGGCAAACAAGCATTAGCATCATGGTGAATTTGTGGAGTTGTGCTTGTACATTAACAGCTAGTTAGAGCTCCTGTTATTTATTGATTAATAATTGTGTCCTGAGCACAAAGTGCAAACGGTAATTTGTTAGGTGAGAAATATACCTCATACTGATTTGAAATGAGATATGTTGAGCAATTAATTTTGAAATGAAACAGAACAAACAAAACAGAGCACAACATGACTTAGTTATATCATATAATGGGAATTCAATTAACTGCTTAATACATCATTTTTAAGCCTCGTTATTAATTAATAATTAGTAGTCTGTAATTACTTAAACAGTCTGAAATAATAACATTGGCTAATTAACATTATACATCCATTTCATCTACATATGGCAGATTGCCTGTTGGAATGAGAAATATATGGTACTGAAGAACAAAATGAGTTATGAGCTATTTAATCACAGTCTTTCTAATGTGGATTTTTATATGAGGGATCACTGTTACTTATTTCATTGATAATTATTGTATTATTGAGGACAACAAGGACATGTTGTGAGTAATAAGTGTGAGTTTGTCGTGTCTTATTCTGCTTTTATTCCCCTAATTGTCTTGCCCACACTTTTTTTCTCCATCATCTTCCCCTCTCTTATTTCACTTCTGCCATTCCCTTTCTCATTCTCCATCACTCCATCCTCATTCCCTTCATCCTTGCCAAAGCAAATGGGTCAATCGGGTGGTAACTGATATCCAATTAGAAAGCTATTACCCTGTAATAGACAACCCACTGTACCTCTGGCAGTGCCTCTCAAAGTGCTTGTGTGTGTGTGTGTGTATGTGAGCAAACATAGGAAACATCAGCCTGACGGGCAGCCAGCGATTAAGAAAATGCTAACCAGGTGAAATGTTATCTGGTTATCAGGTAATGGGTGATAGGGCTTTATTTGATCACCTACAGACAGACAGGTTCATGTTCGTAGTACAACTGACACCGAGCTGTGGTTGGATGACATCATTTGTTGTGGCTACGCGGGAGAGGTGATGTAGTGTAATACTTTCCTGAATCAGAAACAAGACACTGATATCTATCATCAATAAAACAAATCTGTAATCTTTTAAAATAAATTTACATGAAAAAAGAGTTGGCCTTCTCTTCATATGAGTAGGTAGTTTTAACATAATAATTTTGTTTAAATGTTTTATCTTGATTAAAAAAAATCTTATGTCACTGATTTTCTGTAGTTTAAAGGCCAAGTTTTCAGCTTCTGCTTATAAATGTTTGGTTTTCTCTTTTGCTCCATTTTTATTAATCTGATTTCAACATGAGAAAAAATAAATATGCAGTAGAGGTAATAAATATACAGCAGCAGCGGAAATGTTGAAACCTCAAAGTTGAACGTTCTATTTCACTGAATTAGAATATGTTTCCATTTCTTATCAGTGCAACAAAAATACATGGATGTCTGTAAAAATAAGGAAGTGAAATACAGAATTAGCACTTTAGTCACTGAGCTGTAATAAGGTGCTGGTTTACCGGACAACGAAACAAATAGACCAACAAATAGATACACAAATATTAAATCACAATTCAATTAAATAATTAATTACAGAGCTCAGGACTCTTAAGATGGACTGGCCAACTTGATGGCAAAATACCATTCATCCTGTCTATTTGACATGACAGCCTGTTTGTCCAAATGGGCCAAAGAATCAATACATGAAGTTTATGTCCATGAAAGCATGTCAGAGATTTTAATTTGCTACAGTAATTAATTCATTATAATCCTCTATAAACATCTCTAAGCAGCGATATTTTATAAAGCCCGCATAGGGTATTTTATTATACTTTGCTGTGTATTTTAAACATGTTCATCTATATAAATTATATACTAATTACAGGAATATCTGAAATTATTTAATAAACTTGTCAAGTAAGGATACAGTAACGTACAGTAGAGCCACGCACATGTTTATCGCTTATAAGGATCCAATACACTTCTGCCAATGCAGCTTGCTCGTGTGTAATGCATGAATGCATCTATGCACATGCTTGCATTTGCAGCTTCTTATTCTCATATACACACTCACGCAGAGTAATTTAAACTTTCGTTTCTCTCACCCACACCCACACCCCCACTCCCACCCCACACACACACACACACTGTTCTGTCTTAGAGGGCACCTGGCTGTAGCCCTGGAGGAGCTGCCACACAGATGCTGCAGAGTGTTGGTTTATTTTAGGATGTGTTCCCTCTCCGTCAGACAGACAAGCTCGTTTCTGAATGTCACTGGAGAAAACAATCAGAGATTGGTGAACAGTTGGAACATTTCCCTCCATGAAAGGGCACTGAGTTTGCTTCAGGTTGTGTAGATACATGAAGAGATTGTCATGTTTGATTAATATTACCCAAACCAACAGGTCGGACCTGACAATGTCCCTTTGTCTAATCATTTTAGATATCTTTCCCTCTCTCTCCCTCAAGCATGACTACATTCTTAACCATTTTATTTGCTGAGCAGTTCATCTAATTCACCCAGCCTTTGCTTCCTTATTTCTTGCAAAGCCCTGATGCCCTTGCCCTCTTTGTTGACTCACTACTAACACAGTGTGGCATCTCTCATCTCCTGGGGGGTGGCATGACGTCGGGAGCATCACACACTGCGCCCTTCAAAGGCCCATCTGTTAGCTGCTGCTGCTGTTGAACCGTGTGTCTGTGTGTATGTGTGATTCACAGGAAGGGGGAGAGAGAGGTGGAGTCTTCCAGACGCACACATGCACCGACAAATCCCTCTAATGGCGATATAAGGAATCTTGTGGCTGGGAATTAATTAAGAACAAAGTGTGATGCTGATGGTCACTATCCAATCACGTTGTGTTTTTTTTTTTTAGTCCTGTGGCTGGATATGACACATTTCTGGTTATGATGGTGTTGCCTCACATGGCTGATGGTGTGACTGTGGTTTCATAATGCTGTAATTTCCTCTTCCTAATGACAGTAGGGGATGACAAGGTAGGATGTGGATGCCAAGAGCAAATATAGTCTAATGGAGCATAGTATACAGAAGAGGCATGTGTCTTTGGAAGTTTTCCAGTAGGTGACAAACCAAGGAACCAAATGTCGAAAGTTGAATATGAGAGGATCGTGTACATTATTATTTATGTTGTCTGTCTCCCTGCAGGTATTCTCTTCATTTCCTGGTGCAGAGCGGTCTGTCCTACAGTGTGATTGTCTTCGCTGGCCTGGAGCACATGCACAAGTAAGAGGTTACCGAGTACAAATAAGATGCAAAATTAAATTTAAAGATTTATCCAAATTGTTGTTTGCCCCCCTTTTTGTTCCTGGAAATGTCACAATCGCACAGAATTGCAAACAGTCTCATCATTTCCCGCATGAGTGAAAAGCTAATGCCTGAAAGGGCAACTTGATGCATGACAAAGACTTTTGACAAAGTTGTAGATCCTGTCAGTGCTGTCAAATCAATCTCCTGTATGCGCCTTCATTCGTTTGCCTCGGTCACAATGACGATGATTCTGCCTCCCAGGCTTCCATCTGTGTCCACAACTCATCAAGACAACCACACACACACACACACACACACACACACACGCACACACACGCACATATACACACATTGTCTTTGATATTATTTTTACCAGTATTCAAGGTTATGAGTGCAGGTGTAAACAGTAGATTTCCCCTTGGGGAGAGCACTCTGAATAGATGCTAACAAAACATTAATCACAATAGCAACTGCTCTCAGAAAGAAAGATCTCATTAGTATAATGACAGACTGACAATGACCTATAACAAAGGACGTGTAGATCCAGACTAAAATGCAACATTTCAACATCCAACAATGTTTTACATTAAATGTCAGAGCACATATTTCCTGCAAGTTTAACCTTCTGCAGACGTGACAGCTGTTCTGTCTCCTGTGCGCATAAATGGGTAGATAAGCAGCGTCCGCTCCCTCTTATTGTAACTCTTATGAAACTAAAAGCTGTGGCCAAGCCAAACCAATCTACCTTTCCTGCTTTTTTGAGATAAAGTTCACCCAGCCCCTGGCTGAAGGTGCAGTTCTTGGGGGGCAGAGAGGAAGAGAGCCACATAGAACACACTGACATGTTGGTGTTTGCAGAGGACGTTGAACCCACTGCTGAAAACCCACTGGGGGGGTTTTGCATAACAAATGTTCTATGATCACAGCAACAGGTTGAGATTTAACTCAAGCTGTGTGTCTTTTTTGAGACCATGTACAAGCAGTGGCCTTTGCTCTTTGAACTACTCCCAACTCACCTCATTGTCCTCTTTCTCTCAATCAAGTGTCTTTCTTAATTTTTGTTCTCTCCATCTCTTTTGTTACTATATGTTTCATCTCTAATTCCCTGTAAGTCATCCCTCCTCTCTGTTTTATTACACAACAGGCTAAGAGCTCAGACTCTTGCTAAATATAATACTGCTGATAGAGATTAAATGAATCAGAACAATGCAAATATATATGTGTTTGCCTCTAATAAAAACTCCCATATAAGACTTGACTGCTGCAGTAGCAACAGCTAGGCTTGGACAAACTTTAGAAACACTGTACAGAGTGTACAGTACACCACTCTCAAGACCAGTTCACTGTGGCAGCACTTGTGTTATCCCTATTTTTTTGTTGTCTCAAAGGCTCCCACTCAGACACCCAGCCCTTAGGGGAAAGTGTACAGTGAGTGCAGTGTGACAGCTTTACAGAGCTGCTAAAAGCTCTTTTTTTTTTTCCTGGACTGTGGGAATGGCCGTGAATGTGAACCTGTTGTACTACGGCTCTACACCGACTAGAAACTCTTTGTTCAGTGGTAGGCATCATATTTCATACCGTTCTGTCTCTCGCAGCTCCGGATCTCTCAGTCTCCCACTCCCCACGTTCTTTGACAGCTCACCTGTTGAGTGTGTTGAGTAAACAGGGAATATTCTGGAGGCTTTTCCTTCTTGCTTCACGCGTGAACACAGCGCTGCCTGCTGGCTGACAGTAAGGAGAGAGAGAAGGCAATAAGATGTGGCGTAACCAGTGAAGAAGGCCGTGACAATAATGCAGGTGACCTCTTGAATTGATCCGGGTGCTTAAGAAGAACCATAACAAAGTTATAGTAACTCAAACTGCTGAAGAAAGGAAAAGACCTGCCAACAAGCTGCATGTAAATTAGAGCTGCAACTAACAATTATTTTCATTTAGTTCAGTTAATCTGGTGATAATTTCCTTAGTTAATCAGTTTGATCTGTAAAACACCAAAAAAAAAAAAAAAACTGTCCAAAATGCTGATTTCCTATAGCTCAGTACAGTCACTGAATGCTTTGTTTTGTCTGACCAACAGTGTAAAGCCCAAAGAGAATCAATTTATGATCATGTGGGAGACCAAAAAGAAGCAGATTCTCACATTTGAAACCATCATGTTTCATCAAGCTTTAATGCAGCTTTAATGTAAATATCTTCTATTCAAAGGATCCCTGTAACCTATTGCATTTTATTTTAGTAGAGGATATTCTGTTTTTGTGAAACAAATTGACACATTTACATGGCAAATTGTAATTTTCCTAGGGCAGTGTTTTCCATTTTGATAATGTCTGTTTGTCTGTTTGATTGTCACCATCAAAGAGTGTCACCATCAGAGAGAGTTTCCCCTTAATTTACTACCACCCTGATGTCGTCCTCAGCTCCAGCCAACTTGAACCAACCTGAATTGAGGATAAAATTTTAAAAAAAAATTACTGGACGTGTGAGATAAGCATGCAGTTTAATTAGAATTCATAGGAGTTTTGTTGTGAAAGCAACTGTGAACCTGACAGTGATAAGTGTCTGAATTACTGCCTCACAGTTGCATGCTGAACAGATGGAAATTTCCTCTGGATCTGTGCACGCATTTGAGCAAGCATGAAGTGTGCTTCGAGGCATTTACAATGTGTACACAACCTTAGGGAGAGGCCTAAGAGTGTTGACATGGTTATTTAAAGCCTGTTTTTTTTTGTTTTTTTTTTTCATTGCTCCATGTACAGTGTATTTCCATACCTGCGGCTCCTGTCTGTGCACTGACCTGTCTACTCCTGTCCCACAGTGGGAGGCCAGCCTACTTTAGTCCCCGTCTCCATCCAAAACCTTGAGTGGAAATGAAACACCCCCCTCTGAGCTGTGAATTAAACAAACACAAATCAGATGAGGATAAAGCCGGGATCTCTGGTGGACCCACTGCAAATATAGTTGCTATAGCGTATATAGCCCATATCTTCACTGACAACCACAGCTGTGTGCTGCCAGTAGAGCAAGATGGTTTTTAGTGAAATGGGGATCTTGCAAAAGATTCAGACTGTTTTTAGAGTCAACAGAAAATCTTTTGTCACTGGCTTCAAGAAAATGTCAAATAGAGAAAAGTGCACTGTAAGCAAGAGAAACAGAACTGGCTCAGATTTGTCTTTGTACAAGTTGTAACACATCAGTGAAAGAGAAATAGAGCCTGAAAAAGTAAAGACGTAACCGAAACTAGGAGACACAAAGGTAATTAATTGAGAATTATTTTCACAACCTTTGTGGTCCAGTGCTGGAGCAGATCCTGGTAGTGTACAAATTGCATATTAAACCACCCATTGAAGCCCTATTCAGCCATATATGGTATTGGCCTCCAGGTTGTCCCAAGTCTGTGCAATTTTGGTTTCAAGTTGTTGGGCACTTGAAACCTGATATACCTGCTTGCACATCTACTTTAATTCTGTCCCATTGAGAATCCAATTAACCCACTTTGAGCCATATGACCTTTAAGTAGTGGCATGTTTTGAGGCCTTTTTTAGAATCAGATCACATAAAGGCATCAGAATATTTGAGACCGCTATGCTAGCCAGGTTTATAGAGGGGTTCTTGAAGTGAGGTCTGAGGATCCCGCAGGACTTCTCAAGTTTGACTTGTAATGTAGCTTTTGGCTTTGATTACCACTGGAGTCACTAGCTAAATGTGTTACTGTATATAAACTTAAAATAAAAACATTCATAGATATTTGTCCAGTAATGAGCATTTGGGCTGTCGTGGAAAAATAAAGACTCTTCAGCCAAAATTTCTCTTGGCCACAAACGAAGTCTCAGTTTGTTGAAGCTTGAAGAAGAGAAGGAAAATCACAGCTCTATATGGCAGGAAATGCTCTCACTTCTCCCAACTTTGGGTTGGGAGTACAAATTTATGTCCTTTGTCTAGAGGTGCCTTGACGTCACCGGCTACTCCTAACTCTTTCCAGAGATAAGACGTTCCAACCACAGATGTTACCTCGAAACTCAAAAGATTCACTATATTAAGTTAGATAGGTGATATAACCATATAAATAAAAAAAATATATTTAAAATATGAAATATTGGAAAGACAGAACAAATATATTCAAATGTGGAAAAGTTCATAGTATAAATGGTGCATGTAATGGACAAATGTAGAACTACAAATAATTGCATTAACCTAACGTGCCATTGTTCAAAGTGATGGTTTCACAAGTGTGTACAGATTAATTAAATTGATTAAATAAAGATTACAGGAAACACATGGGGCGGCTGTGGCTCAGGAGGTAGAGCAGGTCTTTTCTAATCAGAAGATTGGCGGTTCGATTCCCGGCTCTTCCTGTCCACATGTCGATGTGTCAAGACACTTAACCCCAAAGTGCATGAATGTGTATGAATGCTTAGTTTCCTCTGATGGTAGCCCCTGTACCCATTCAGTGTATGAATGTGTGTGAATGGGTGAATGTGATTTGTAATGTAAAAAGCGCTTTGAGTAGTCAGAAGACTAGAAAAGCGCTATACAAGTACAGTCCATTTACCATATATGTACCATTCTTTATTTTTCTCTCACACGTCTCTCAAATATATTGTCAGATCCCTCTACTGTTGTTTATGTTAATATTATTTCACCTCTATAGAAAGACTACAGGCTATATTAGACAATATCGGCTAAATACTGCTTGTATTTTGGATGTCCAGTATAGAAGCGCTGCTTTAGTCCAAAAATAAATAAATTCACCACTACACACACACACACACACACACACACACACACATACCTAGTATCACTGAATGTATACACGCTGCATTTAAATGAGTCTTATTGCTGCAGAGCTGCTCTAGGAATATAGTGGATGTTTTTAAGAGCCAAATACTCTTTCGATGTGCAGGATGCAGAATACTGTGCACCGTGGAAAACAAAAACAGAAACCTCAGAGCACATAACAGAACCGTATAATGATTATCTTCTCTTTACAGTGCCTTCTCTAAGGATTTTGTGAATAATAGCAGTATTAAAGGTCTTAAAATATTTCATATTGTAGCACTGAAAGCGTGTTATTTTGTGTTATAAATGCTCTGCAGTAGAGATCAGACAGTGTCTTCACTGCATCTTGGGCTGCAGATACAGTAGGCTCTCAGAATCAAGACATCTCGTTGTGTCTTACCTCCGACGCAGCCTAGCTCTTGCTGATGTTTTGTATTCCTTCTTAGAACAGAACAATCCTCTTATTGTTTGCAGCAAGGGGATGCTAGTTAGCGAGCTTTGACTTGGGCTGATCTCTGCAACAGCTTTGTACCGAAGGCTTTACTGCTGCTCTGTCTTCTGTTGAAAGGTTATGTTGTCCTCTGTCTTCCTCCACTGACATCGACACATTATTTGGCCTTTTGTCGAATCTTTGACCCCCGTCTCCTTCCCATAGCTCTCTGCCTTGTTGTAGAGGCAACTGTCTTTTGTACTGTACTGTAAAGAATAAAATCATTGTTCTGCTAATGCGATGGACAATGTTAATTTTCTCTCCACAGAACAAATGCTTTTTTATCAATGTGTAGATTCAAATTTTGGAATATTGGAGATTAAACTTAGAAGAAATAAAGCAAGATTTCAAATTTGCTGCTTCTATTTATACGTATTATTTAGCTGTGTGCACAATATAATAACTTATTTCTCTCTTTTCTATTTTTCTTTTTCTTCTCTGCACAGGTATTGCTTCATGGTGACTCTTGGCTATCTGATATTGTGTCAGATCACACGAGTCTACGTGTTTGACTACGGCATGTACTCTGCAGATTTTACAGGGTAAGCAACACTATAACAACACAGACAACATTTGTGATTTTTAATTAAAACTGAAAGCTTCCTGCGGTGTTAATGTTGAATGTGAAATGTACTACAAATGAAGCTTAAAAGAGAAGTTAACGTCAAGCGTCAGGGGAACGTTGGATATGACTCAACCGGTCTGAGCTAAACAGAAACAAGAGCATGTCACATTGCTTAAATGTGTCCACAGGAGGATGTCGATGGGGACTATAGTTGCTTGCGGTTGGTTCCCACTCCTCCAGACTGTCTGACAATTCAAGCAGACAGCCTGCACTCCCAGCAGGGTGGGGGTGGCTAGTTGCTAAGCAACCCAATGCAAACCCATACTGCCTCTGCGAGGGCAGAGATTTCACTCTTTCAACTACCTCATCTTCTGTCCCTGTTTTACTTGAAAATGTCAAATTCACTTTTGTTTTTTTTCTCAAAATGTCAGTGTGAGCCTTTATAGCAAGGACCAGGTAGTTGTAATTTTCCTCAAAACTTTGAAGAAATTTAAATCAAAAACCAGACAATCTCTGGCCTGTTGCTTATTCTTGACGCTATATATATCTTGATTTATGATCAAGAATGAATGAAGTAAGTCAGGAGGAAGCAGACTGTGTAGCAGAGTGATTCTCTTTCACTTTCCAAATCCCTGCCATGTAAATTAAAAGAGTTCTGTTTGAATAAATGTGTGCTATCAGTTTAACAGGATAAATTTTATAAACTAAAACAGATAAGCATACAAATAAAAGGTTAAATATGTGGAGGGAAAAAAGGAAAATGTTATCCTGTTAAGTAAAAAGTCAGAACACTGTGATGAGCTGGTTGTATGTTGTGCTTGTCCTTATTAGGCCCATGATGGTTATAACACAGAAGATCACCAGCTTGGCGTTTGAGATACACGATGGTAAGGCGAGCATCAGTGTGTCTGTCAAAGTGTATGTGTTTCCTGTGTGCGTGTGAATGTGCACATCCTTTGTGAAAAAAAAAAAACAAAAAAACAAACTGGCAGACGTGACAGAAGTGAAAATGCTGGTTCAATTCTCTCAGGAGTTTAAAAACAGATCTCATGGGCCACATTTCCAAGCCAGTAGTCAGTTCTGACAATGGACAAGTGAACCAGAAAGAGAGCATCAACACAGTTATGTAATGGAGCAATGACCAACTATGTTCTCTCTCTCTCTCTCCTTCTCTGTTTAATCGCTGACGAAAGTGAACAGCGCATACTGTTAAACATTCATTTATTAGCAGAATATAAACCATGCCCGGGTATTTGTATCGTAACAATCCTGTGCTGAGGAAATACCAGCAGACCCTCTGATTTTTTCAATGCAGAGCTGCCAAAACGGAAGTGCATGAGGTCCAGTCGCTGCGCCGCTAGCTGACCTGGATTGACACAGCCTTTTGTAGCAAATGAAGAGTTTGCCATCAAAACAGGAAAACCACATGTGCTAATGAGCAATAAATAAAGCTGTACACCTGACATCAAGGTTAAAATAAACAAATGTGATCAAGCTTCAGCGGCGAGAAGACACTTAGAGATTGAGAGGATGATGAGAGTCACTCACAGCTTTTTAGTTCCCACTTGGAGTCTTAAGTCCCCTCAGGATATTCTACACCGAACACAATCAGCAGTCTAATAATGCATTGTGTATCGGTGTGTGTGTGTTTGTGTGTGTTTACATGCATGTGTATGTACGGCAGAGTTGTATAGTGTTTTAAATTCTGTTCAGGTCACTGATTCCCCTTGCAACTATGACTCTAATGAGAAACTAAGACTGTAATCCCCATCCTTAGCGAACTGTCACTCCCTGATACCTGCTTGCTGTTCATACTCACACACACACACACACACACACACACCGTTTACACATATGTTGCTATGTCTATTACAAAATATACAAAATTCATCTTTTCATTTATTTGGCTGGGATCAGAGGAGCAGCAGACTTTAACTAAACATCACCTACGCTCAGTGCGTATCCCATGATGCCATAGCTGGCCTTGAGTTTTAATGAGTTGCATAGCCACAAGCAGCTCAGGGTCTTTTGTAAGTATGCAATAAAAAAGAACAAACTATGAAAACAAATTTAGTCCAAAGAATAGAGAAGACCTTTACTAACCTTCTCAGTAACCCTTAAAATGAATATTTACCTGGCTACACGCCAAGATGGCACATGTCCTCTTTGATTATCAGTACAAGGCCGATGTTAAAGCGCTGCCAGAACAGTAGTACAACCTGTGTTAGGTCTCTAGCGAGGTTATGTACACAGCGGCCTGCACTTTCTGTTGCGTCATTGTTTCTCGCCACTCTTTGCTCTCCCGCTCTCCACTCATTCATCGTCCTCAGCTAACTCAGCATAAGGAAGCTAGTGTTGTTTACTTTGCTGGGCCATTCACACACATGCCCTTCCTGCGCGTTGCTATGCAGTTACCCCCCTGATCCCGGCTAGTGTTGGTTGCAATACCGCTCAACTCTTTAGAATCAGCACTTCTCATTACTATGAGCTCAAATTTGAAGATTTGGCAAAATAACACACGTTAAACTGCTTTTCAGAACATGATCAAATGTATTTTTTTTTAAACGTATGAAGTGTGTGTGTCTGTCTGTAGGTTTGACCAAGCCGGATGGGCAGCTGACACCCAGTCAGAAATACCTAGCTATCAGGTATGTGACTCAGGTATGTTTTTACTGCTCTAGATGATGGATTCATGTCAATTAAGGATGTCTGCATTTCTATTAAAAAGTGTTCAAATTGCATTCAGGTTTCTCATGAGCTCAATCTGAAAGAAATGATGCCAATAATAATAAAAGCTTCATTGCTGCATAGGAAATCACCACATTGCCTTCCACCCCCACCCACCCACTTTCAGTCTCTCTTTGGTGCTGTGTTGGTGTGACCTGTTTCATAGGAATACCCTACTCTCCATCCTGCATTACAACTGCAGATTTCTTTTCTCTAACAGTTTCTAATGGAGATGTCAGCTGAGGTATGAAAAAAAGAGGACTTGGTTAGGGAGATGACTTTACAGGAAGTTAATATGCTGATAACACAACAGTTTAACAGAACCGAGATTAGACAGGACTGACATCCCATTATTGCAGGATTTGTTAAGCAAAAAAAAGGGAATATGCAGTTAATGCAGTGATCATCAGCTGAACTGGTCAGTGTTCTTTTAAGGCTCCAAATAAAAGGCATTAAATCTTTGTTGGGCTGCTGTGAGTCAACCGCTATCTCTGAGATGGCTACGGGGAAGGTGAGGAATTAGTAGTCGAGGCAAAAACGAAAGCTCCCGTACAGGCAGTTAGATTTCGTGGGGAAAGAAATGATTCAGCAAAAGACCATAAAGCCTAAATTGTACTTTGTGCATCTATGTGGCCTCTAGGGAGCATGGAAGCTTTGCGTGACATGAATTTCATCATCTGCCCATGTCTGTAAGGCTCTGTGTCATACACTTGCAGACACCCGATGTAGTATAAACAGAACTAGTATAAACCAACTACTGTGCGTCTGCTGTCCTTGTCCACCTTCATTTTTCTTTACTTTATCCAGCCTTTTAAGCCCTACTTCTTTACTTGGAGAGTTCAATAAAACAGAACAAAATGAAATAGATAGATTAGAACATGCTGGTAGCTCAGTGGATAATTTGATTCCCTGGTATTTGTTACAGTATTATTTTTTAAATCAAATCACAAGGCACAGTCCATGAAAGCACGATGTCCTGGATTTATTCAGTCCTTAACATTTGAAAGTGGACTGTCTTATCAGTGTTAAACAATACAACAGTATGACACAAGAAAACATATTTGTAAGTTTTTTTTCCTAACATGTCTGCACTTGTCTTTCCCTCTCGCGCTTCAGGCGGATGCCCAGCTTGCTGGAATACCTTAGCTACAACTGTAACTTCATGGGCATCCTGGCAGGGCCCACATGCTCCTACAATGACTACATGGCTTTCATTGAAGGCACGTGCTACCAGCCACGCCACCATGAGAACGCCAACGGCAAGGAGAATGGGAAGTACAAGCAGAGCGAGCCCTCGCCCAAGGTATGACACGCAGCTGTGGAGATGTAAGAGGCGCAATTCAGTCCCATTCAGCTTCAGTTACTTTCAGCTGAATCAGTTCAAGGAAAAAAGGAAATCTGGTATGCAGACAGGGTTTACAATAAACACACACAGTGAAACCACATCACAGTTTTTTCTTTACCACATTAAAGAGAAGGGCGTACAGCAGGTGAAGTCTGCCAGCACTTAGGTAAGATAGTATTGTATTTTGTGCTATGGTGGCCAAAAAGCTTTCTTATATGCTTTTTTTGGTAACTTGAAACCTTCAAAGAGAGTATTTGAATACATTGAGTGGTTATGATATTATGAAATGGGTCTTGAAACTATGTAATTCTCTTTATTAGCATATTTCTGTAATTTTGGAAAAAGGCCCTTAGAAGAGCAGCTTTACAAGGGTGCAGGGTAATTATAATGCATTCAGTTCCCTTTAGAGAAGCAGAAACTAAGACATTATTGAGAATTTAATGACACAAATGTCTAAACCGCCAGGTTACTTATGAATTCTTACTGCAAAATGCATTCATAATTAAATTACACTCCAAGATTTAAGTGTGTGTGCGTGTGTGTGTGTGTTTGTCTCAAAAGATAAAGGAACAGAGTAAAATACAGTCGCTCCTAAATATAAAAACATGAGAGAAAGCTGAAGGACTTGAGTTAACCTTGAGTCTACTTTAACTGAGTGTTTGAAGTTAAAAGTATCACTTCTCCTATCAAGTGGTTATTGTTTCATTTTGTATAAAATACAGCGCAATGAGTTTTAACACTGATTCTTTTTATCACGCTTGCTCCTCTCACCTCTGCTCAGAATGACGTCATCTCCAAGCTGTGTACGTGTGCCATCTCGCTGGCCATCTATCTGTCGCTGTGTAAGCTGATCCCAGTGGAGCACTCCATAGACGACGACTTCGTCAACTCCACACCTTTCCATCTACAAGTCATCTACCTTTACCTGGCCATGCTGGCTCTGAGGCCAAAGTACTACTTTGTCTGGACACTTGGTGAGTTTCACATGACGTCCAGGTCGAGATAAGTATTTTTATTTTAAAAAATCTTGACATTCCTTCACTTTTTTCCAGTCAATACTGTACTTGACCAGTCACAACCTTTGTCTATATGTCATTTCACAACATTTCTTGACATTGCAGTGCCATCTAGTGTTGAATCGAGAACTGCAGCCATTGTTTCATATCAATGGCAAATGCATGTGACGTTGTGTCACCCATTGCTTCACAAACAAATGCTTTCTAAGGATATGGAGGCTGTTTCTGTCATAGCACTCAGAAACATTTGTACCTTTCTCCTGCAGCTGATGCTATTAACAATGCAGCAGGATTTGGCTTCAATGGATACAACAAAGATGGCTCCCCACGGTGGGACTTGATATCAAATCTCAGAATTCTGGACATTGAGGTTAGGCTCATTTTTATGAGACACTTTATATCCTGATAATGCCCTTTTACAACTGCTGTCTAAAAGATGTATTGTTGCGGCTCCTGATTTCAGTTTGCCACCAGTTTCAAGATGTTCTTGGACAACTGGAATATCCAGACAGCTCTTTGGCTCAAAAGGTAAAAACATACAGGTTGTAATACTGTACTTTGCTCAGTTTGTGTGAGAGTTGATGCATATTTTATACTGTTGTCTTAAAAAGTGTTTTGATTTCAGTCAAGTCTAAATAAAACCTTGATTTAAATGGTTTGACACCAAAAAATGTCACAAGTCTCATTGGGTTAGGGTATTTAAAAAACATACCTTAGAATTTTCTCTCTAAAAAAACAGTCATGATTTTTATTGCCAACCATGAGTTTTTTGTATACACATTCTTTAGTTATAGACTTTCCCAGTCAGGAATATAATCATTCATTTGTTTCTGCTTAGTCATGTGAAAGGTTTTGTCTGAATACTGGACGTGTGCCATGTCGGTTCTTTCCCCAGGGTGTGTTATGAACGCTGTCCCATAAACCCCACTGCTGCCACCTTCCTGCTGTCAGCCATGTGGCATGGGGTGTACCCCGGCTACTACCTGACCTTCCTCACCGGCATCGCCATGACCATGGCTGCACGTGCAGTGAGTACACACACAGTTTCTGTCTAGACATACATTACAGCTGTATGAGCTCTTTCCAGCCCAGAGATCTTGAAATATATAAATGTAAATTTCAGCCACACATACGTAGGTTTATCAATTTACAGTGGTAGACTCTTGTAGCATAGAAATCATGATAGAGTGGGTTCATCCTATAGTCGTTCCAGGAAATTTTGCCAGTAAATTTGATTGATTTGCTTCCTCATCTTCCTGCCAGAGTCTAAGAGCTCTTTAGATTTACCACAGCTACTTAGCAGACCAACAAACACACACCGAAATCCCTTTAATGGAGAGTGAGAGTGTAATGATAAAGTAGTATACCGCTTATACCTCATTTTAAGTGTGAGGCCATTACCACTAATCTCTGCTCAGCCAGACCTCTTCACTCTAGTCTGGTGAAAGAAGTAGATGAGGATATTTACGAAGGGTGATGCTGCGGGGGGGGGGGGGCTGTGTAATTCTGGATCTACTTGGGAAGGGTTGATTAACTGAAAAGCCAGCACAGTAAATTTGCTGTGTAGGTGAGTTCCTGCAGGGACTTTCTTCTTCTTTTATCTAAAGGAGGACAATGAGACCACTGACCCAGTTCCACCATAAAACTCCTGGCCTCTGCCACACAGGCCTTTTGAGATATCGATTTCTCTGATGAGTTATTAGACAGATAAAGACAGAGAGGAGGAAAAAAAGAGATGAGCAGATAATAAGCAGAACTAGGCAGGGGAAAAGATTTGAAAACTAGGTCAGTCGAACTCATAGTTTACGTTACAGTAGAAAGAGCGGAGTGCAATTTAAAGTTTACAGATTTGAAAATTATGTTGAGATCTTACAAGATGTACTTCATCTTCTCTTCCAGGTAAGGCACAACATCAGACCGCATTTCCTGGTCTCCGACTCATACAAGTGCATCTATGATGTCATCACGTGGGCATGGACTCAGGTTGCCATTAGTTACACAGTGGTGCCATTTGTCCTACTTGCTGTGGGACCTTCACTCAAATTCTACAGGTACGTATGTGTTGATGTTGATGCCGCACCGCTCTGGCTCGTTACTACTGGCTCTGGATTTCTTTTAAATAAAGAGTCAGAATACCAGAGAGAATACCGCAGCCTCTGCTGTTCTCTGAAGTAATTAGCAGAGCAAGTTGTGCACACCCTTGTTGTTTAAAAATAATTGTAATATCAAGCATGTAAATGAAGTTCCTGCTCACAGTGTAGAAATATGAACACTTTTTTTCATTTGCCTGGTTCCCTCTTGTGCGGCTGTAACAGTTAACGAGACAGCTTAATGAGCGTAGGGTTCGGAGGATTGATGAGGAGGAAATAAAACGAGTGGCCTTGACATTGCCGGGCCACTGCTATGAAATAAAGACCCAACAATGGCCAGTGTCATTCAGACGAAGGTTGCGGTAAAATCAGAACGTGGCTGCTCAACAGGCAAAATAAAACAGACTCATTGAAGGAGCAGGGAGGTGGGAGCTGAAAAATATTCACATCTGTGCCTATGGGTTAGGTCAATAACATAATAGGAGAAATTGAATAGTTTTATATAGTAGATTTATTTACACATTTAGGTGTGCTGAACATAAAAACTCTCATTTCTGAATTTTTTCTGCAGCCTTTTTGTTTTACTGGACTAAACTTTTTTGTTCCTCCTTGCCTATATGACACATAATTAACCATTATACTTTGCCTGTTTTAATTATGATGCATATGATGGCTTTATATTCATATATATTTGCCAAACCCCTTAACTTTTCTCAAAGCTCTTTTCCATGTGAGCAATCTTTTATCATAGAGAAACTGCACTTTAGTGTGTTAACAGCTCAATCTGATAGGAATGTCATTGGTTTTAAAGGACAAATTCAATTTTGACCTGATTCTCCAAATACCACTTGCACTAAACTAAATGAGTCTCACTTTGGTGATGCAGGTCCTGGTACTTCTGCCTACATCTTCTGTGCCTGCTGGTGGTTGTGGCCCTGCCCGTCAAATCGAGACGCCGGCAGGCTAAAGAGCAGCAGGACGGCTTACAGGACAACCAGATGGACCACAACAGCACAGACAACAACTGCAACCAGAAAGACAAAGCCACATGAGGTTCAGGACGCCGACGCCGCAGTCCCTTCAGCAGCAGAAACACTGAGACGAACTAGAAACCACTGAGAACTGGAGTGTGGCGAGTCTGTTTACCTGACAAAGAACCAAATATATGACGTACTGAGAATCCTAACAGACAGAAAACACACGTCAACGTCCTGTCAAAACTTCCAGTAGCAAGGATGACCACGATCACACTTCTTACAAGGATAAGAGACCAGGATTTAACAATGGCCAGGGTGTAAAACTAATGAGTGATAGTGGTTACATTACATTGTATTAGCGGAGATGAAGAAAAACTGACTTCCAAGCTGCCTTAAACCCTCTATGTACTCGGCTGGTGAAATAACAGTCTAGATGGCACGCTGCAAGAACCCAAATGCAGTTAACCACCACCAATGTGGTGTTGGGTTATACAAACAGAATAGAAGCGCAGTATGTGGAGGGTTTTTGTCATTGTCTGGATACAAAGCCTCTTGTTAGTTGGAAAAGGAAAATGTGTTCATGTAAAAGAAACATAACCTTTTATCATCAGCTGCCAATTTCAAACAGGCCTTAGGATCCTCAAAATATTGTTTGATTTCTATGTCTTTTTTAAAATCTTTACTCAAAGAAGAATTCACATTGTACGTGTTTTGTATTTAGATGTCTGTGACAACACTATTTGAACACCATTCTTGATGCTTTCTTTCTGGGATGAATTGACTTTGCCTGATGTAATGACCCTATAAAGAGTCCCAAAGTGGAATTCAGATCTCGTCCATCTCCAGCAGTGGAAAGCCACTCAAAAGTTACTAAATGGATTTCTGTTTCTTTTTATATTTTTCATATCTGCTGCTTTTCTTTTTTGACAAACACTCATCAGTTTCAGATAAACGTGTGTAACAAAGGGAGATTATTTACTCTTTGGTAATTTAGAATTTTTTTTAAAGCATTTCTGACTTTGGGTTCAGGGGTATTTGTGTTTTTTGTTGTTGTTTTTTTTTTTGTTTTTTTTTATGTGTTCGTATTTTTTCACACCACAGGTTTCCTCTGTGTTCAAATGTCTTGCCTCTGTAACATATGTGTCCAAAACTATTAAATGAATGCAAGTCCCTAAATGACAGAATAACAAGTGAAAGACAGTGGACTGTTTACATCACTGTTGAACAAAATTACAGCGACAGAGATCTAATCACATTCACGCCACGTACACTCATGACGTTTAATTGTCAAAAGATTTTGTAGCCGTAATTATCACAAACCAATTGAATATAGAATAGTTTTCAAAATTGATGCACAGTACATAAAAGCACATATTGTATTCAGGCTACAAATTATTTAAATGTGCAATGTGCATTTGTCGGCGAGGAAATCTGATATTTATGTATGTTACATAATAATAATAATAATATTAATGATAATAATAATAATGTACAAATTCAAAGACGTAGACCAGCTGTTGTGGTAAACGGTCTTATTTCATATTGTGTGCACTTATGTTAGAATAGGGGATGTTTCAGGGTGCATTTACTGTATGGTGTAAGAGACACTGGTTCCTCATGTTGTTTTGGTCCATGGCTCACTGTAAGCCTTTTAAATCATCAGTTTACAACACAGAGAATTTAAGGCAGCCACCTCCTGTGACTGTTTCCTGCACCATGATACATTTTATGGATTTAGTAGATAGATATGTGGTGCAGGCAACTTAAAAGGCACCTCACTTGTTATTTAAACAGAGTCCAATGACACATTTTTACATATCTGTTAAACCAGGAATTAAGCCCACAATATCATACACACTTTGAATTTGTGCATTTTATTTCTGGAAGACAAACAAACAAACAAAAAACTGTTAGTCATTTGAGTGGAGTTTGGTGCATTTGTGTTAGGTAAAATAATAACAAAGCAGCAGAGGTGAGCTTTGAAGTATGGACCTGTTTTCGTTTTCTTTTTAAGATTTTTCTAACATTTGCATATTCCTGCCATAACTGTGTGTGTGTGTGTGTGTGTGTGTGTACCAGTATTCATGTGATGTCGATGTGGTCTCAAGTAAACTATATTTGTAGCCTGGGCCCGGTTTAGGCGTGTATGGCCCACCTAAGGGAAAGGGATGTCATTCTACAAACATTATTGCACTGCATGGCCACCCAAACCAGCAGATCAATGCAAACTGCTCCATATGTCCAAAGTGCCAAATCATGAATGGCGCATTTTTGTTTTTGTGTGCATGTGTGCCTGCGTGGGTGTTTGTGTGTGTGTGTGTGTGCGCGCATGTGTCCATGTAGTATGTGTGTGTGCGCCTGTGTAACATAATGGTTATTTTTGTGTCAGAAGGAAATTTATTGAAAGATTTGTATAACAGTACATTAAAATTCTGATTTATGTGGCAAAATAAAGAGAAATTATTTTTAAACACTAACACTGATGTTTGAAAATAAATGTCTTTTTGTCCAATAGTACAAATTCATATTGGTACAACAAATGTTTAAAAAAGGGAAAACGCCTTCTTTTTGTTACTGGTGAAAATTAATGTTGGCATGAACTAAAATTTAGCATTCAACCCTGAATCAAACACGATAAACTCATGCAAGGAGCATGAAGGATCCCTACTAAGTCTATGTCTATGTCTATGCAGTGTCGCTGCATTATTACAGTAACACAGGTCCTGGTGATTGTTTCGTCAACTTACTGAAATGTTACAATATAACAAAGATTTAAAAGACATTTTAAAAGTCAAGTGAATGCTGTTACTTTTTTTAAAAAAATGTCTTTTATGAATTTAAGGCTATTGAACAATATTTTAAATCTTGTTATAATGATGTACTTTACAGTAGCATGTTGCTGTGGCAGAAAACATCCCTACCACTATGACATAGTCCAGTACAGTTACATCACCACAGCATCAAGGAGTTTCAGTAGTAATTCCCAGACATTGCAAACATAGGAGTAAAAGGAAAAAAGGAACAACTGTAGTTTAGTGTCGATACATTGAAATATAATTCAAACCATTAGATCCAAAATACATGTAAGAGACACCAAGTGCTGTTATCAAGGTATCTATTTCTGTTATTCATGTGTGTAGACTGGCTGGCTCAAATAAAAGTAATGTTTGAGGTATGTGAATGAACATCATACAGTATATTGTGATAGATCGCCAGTCATTTTGGTTTCTTATCTATTGTTTTAATGCATATTCAATTCATAAATATAATATATAATCAATAGTCAGAACCTATCGGCTATCTGACAACAAATTAGCCCCTGGGGGCAATGGCTAATATTTGAGAAGGATCTATCAGCAGTCTTGCAGAACTCGACATGCAGACCTACTGGAAGATGGCAAAGTCATGACTCGCCCTACTCTGCCTCTGTTGGGTTTACCCTGATATTCTTACCCTAACCCTAACCCAATCTCACTCCTCATGCCTAAACCTAACCAACTCAACCAATGAAGGCAACAAGTCCAGTACTAGTCAATCAGAAGCAGAGTCAGGTGGCTCATGATTTCGAAAAAGAAAATCACTTCCAGAGGATATGGTTGGAGTTGAAAGATGACGTCTACAACCAGATTTGGTTTCACAAGCTGTTTTAGGTCCAAGCAACAAGTATGAGCCAATCGGAGGCAGAGTAGGATGAGTCATGACTTCACCATCCTAGGAACAAAAAATTTGCCTTCTTGTAGAAATCGCTGTAACGCAAATGGAAACCAAAAACGCTTCTGATCCCAAAATCTTGTACCTTGTCTACAGATATCTACATTCATATGCAGATATTTATTTATACAGATTAATAATGATGTAGATTTTAGAGGGAGAAAATACATTTATAACCCTTAATTAAGTCTTACTGACCCTTCCCCACTTCCAGTATGACCAGTTAAAAAACAACAACAACAAAAAAACAAAACACTGGCTGCCAACAGTAATCCTGCCAGTTGGGGTTTTTCCAGGCAAAGTCTTATGAAATGGGGGGCGGGGGGATTTCATGCTAGTGCCCCCCTCTGCTCCGCCACATGTTTACGCCACTGTAACAGAGAGGAGGCGGAGCTGTTGATTTCACCGTAATAGCGTCGGCTCAGGTTAACGTAAAACACACAGAGAAGAGAGAAGCCACAATATGATGTGAAAAAAGAGGTATTTTTTCACTCTACGTACCGGAATCAAACTTCAAAAGTTTCCAGAGGAGCCCGGCCTGGGTAAGAGGACTTCAGGTTGTTTACTGTACTTTTTTTGTAACTTAAAGTATAAAGAGCCGTTGGTAGAGTTAGCAACTCTGCGTTAGCTTGTTAGCCTTTGGAAGTTTAGCTAGCGACTGTTTTTACTGTTGCTTCCTATTTATTCGTGTCAAACTCAGGAAGTTGTCTCTTTGTAACATCTTTGTCAAAACCCGTCTATCAGAAAACAGAAACAAAATATTTTAATACGTAACTTTTATTGTTCCAGCCACATTTGAAGCCATGTGAAATGTATAGCCTATGTGTGTGTCATCCAGATGTTTTTTAGACACGCAGAGCGGCTGATGTGCCACACCTGTTGGTATGAAATAGTATTTAAAATTGCAGATAGAGTCAGGAAACATACTTTATAGACCCCGCAGTATGTTTATCACACTGTTGTTGACACAGTGCCCTGGCTGACTCTCACTCTTGTGACCAGAAACTTTACTCCAAGCAGCAGCTTTACAGAGTTATCATAACAACTCATATCATAACAAGCCCCTCAAACGTGGAACAAAGGCTGATGTGCAAAGAGCAGCTCCAGGTTTGACTTTTTAAAGTTTTCCAGACTGCTGCTTGGAAGAGACCCCGGTATGTGTCAGAGAGCTGAGTCCTCAGCAGTTTCATACCCACATGACAAGCCATAAGAGCTGACTGGTTAAATTTAGAGAGCCTGTTGACTCCTGAGTTCACATGTTCACACATAACAGCAAAGCTGACAAGGACTTTTGAAGATTTTTCATCATGATATCCAGGAGTTTGTTGTTTACACAAATACTGAACCCTGTCTGACCCAAAAGCAGATCTGAGCGATTACTTGTATTGATATAATATTTATATCTTGACACCAGACAAGATATCGTCAGGGATTTGTATGTTGACATTAAAAATTGTGTTTTTTCTGCATTACAGTTATGTGACACAATTTTATAAGCTATTCTGGTACTTATAAAACAGCATTTGGCCGACACATCCTCTTGACTAATGATTTCCTCTTTCAAAATGGACCTTCTTTTTCTTTTTTACACAACTGCCTCTCTCTAAAATAGAGCTGAAACAGTTGCTCAATTTATCAATTCGTAGATTGAAAGATTATCTGAGAAGATATTTTTATTTTATTTTTTATTTTTAGAATTAGAATAGAACTAGTAATAGAAAAAAATAGATGTAATTTTTTCAGCAAAAATGTAGCTTCTTGTTGCAATTTCTCAAGTGTGGTGGTTTGCTGGTTTTATTAGTCTTCTATTATAGGATACTATGGCTGCAACTAATGGTCATATTCATTATTGATTCATCTGCTGATTATTTTCTCAATAATTGATCAATCAATTGGTCAGTAAAACATCAGAAAACAGTCGCAGTATCCTAGAGCACAAGATGACATCATTATGTGTCTTATCTTGTCCAACCAAAAACCCCAAAACCCCCAAATATTAAATTTACAGAAATGTATGAAGGAGAAAAGCAACATAATGATTTAAACAATTAACTGGTTATCAAAGTAGTTGCAGATTAATTCTCTGTTGATTGACTGATCATTGCACCTCTAACTAAATACCTTTTGGATTTCGAAATGTTTGCCCAAAAACCAGTTTGAAAATTTAGAGAAATCGTCACGCTTAAAGTGACAAAATGATTCATCATTAATCAGATAATAATGATCAGATCAATCAGTATTGAAAATAATAGTTGGCTGAAGTATTTTTGATAATATATATAAGCTTTTAATTTTTTCAGCGCAACTCAGTAGATTGAGAGGTTCCTTGTGGCCAGTAGTAGTGAAAGAAAGACACATCGTAGCAGGATTCATTTAACATCCTGGTGATAATCTACCAGTGACAGCTCCTTTTAATATCAACCAAAACTCTTTCCTGCAGTACACATACATTTAAATGACACAAATTAGGCCAACATCTTAATCGTCTCTCCCCTTTTTTTTCATCTGCGTGTGGTGCCGAGCCGGCGCAAGTAATGAATGGAAATCTAGTTGCGTGTGTCTATTGTGTCGGGCAGAGAGATGGGCGTAGGCCAACCCTCTCATTTAATATTCAGCCTTGAGTAAAAAAAAAAAAAAACAGGGGGGGATGCTGAGCGTGAGCCTGGCAGTGCTTGTTGATACTGTGTGCGAGTAAGCAAGGAGATAAAGATTGGTGTTGGAACAGCCAAATATAAGTTTCACCTCTACACTGAGGTAAGATCTTCTTCTTTGAACACTGTGTAGTCCCTTTTTTGGACACTCTCATACTGGCTTTATTCCATTGTGTCACTATTTTCATGGCTTTTACTGTTTTTTTTTTTCTTTGCTGGGTTTTTACTGGGCGCGTGTTGTGTTTTTAAAGGGATGTGTGCAAGCTCTCATCTTATCATTGCTTAACAGAGAGAGAGGGAGAGGGAGAGTTAAAGGTTTACTGATTGGTTCTTGCATTGGTATAATTGTCCACCCATTGTACTGAGAGACAAGGAGCTGAGGAGGGTGTGTCAACAGGCTCTTGTTGCCTTCACTGTAAACAAAGGATTTTTTTTTTTCACTTATGTTTGACACTGTCTGATATGAGAGAACAGCAGGCAGGTGATCTGTAATGAAAGAAATACAATCTGACTTTAGAAAAGAAAAAAGAAAAAAAGAGAAGGATAGGCATTGATTGGCCTCTCTGATTGGACTCAATTGAGTGTTTTTGGGCCTTTGTGCTACTGACAGACCAAACAGGCATGTGACATTTCAGTGTTTATTGACCCGAGCTTGAGCAGCTTGTCCCGAGGATTATGTTGAAATATTGAGCAGCAGTGTTTTCTTTAATCCTTGTGTGAAACCCATTGCCAGGGCAACTTGCAAAGCAATGAATGCAGCTGCCTAATTTAATGTCGCTGTAGCCGGAACGCAAGTCTGGCGAACAACCTGATGAATCATTAATGAGTTTTTATATTGATTGGCTGAATCCCTACTCCAGCAAGCATTTTTTTTTTGTTTTCAGATGGAGCAATACGAGTAGTAGTTTTTTTTTTGTTTTTTTTTTTTTATATATGAATGTTCTGGAGAGATTTTGTCTGAATATTGGAGGCAGTTAGATTGCTGTCTGGACAGTGAAAGAAATCTTGGCCATGCTAGTCTGAATTTAAAATAAGTCTCCAGAATGGTGAAGCCTAATTACAGATAATCTCCTCAAAATGGGCTGTCTGCATCGATTCGTCAGATGCAGATCCTGCTCCTTTCCTATCGTTATAAAGCAGTTCCAGTAAAAACTGTGTTGTACTTTAATGCTCTTTTTCTTTTTTCTTTTTTAGGTTACAGGTTCCATTAAGTCCAATTTAAGTAAAACGAGAACGTCAGAACCGGCTTTAGTCTTGATATAATTGGAGCACACAGCCGAGTGCACCGATTGTCCGAGTCATCATTACTTCAAAGGATGGACTTTTACAGACTATTGTTTGTCTTCAGTGCTATTTGATGACTCTAGTGCAGTTTCTTGGGCGAAAGCGTTGTGATTGCTCTGCCTTCATTATACTGAGCAGACAAATTTCAGTTCATGTTTTCAGCATGAGCAGGCAGGCTCATGCTGAACTTAAGTGAACTGAACTAAACGCCTCTGTTAGCTCTTGTGTAATGAGCGTGTTCAGTGCATTATCCTCCTTTTTTTCTCTGTAATGTTGCATATGTTGTTTTTTTTAAAGATAGTACTTAATTTTTTCTGATTGTATGTTAGCATGTTTACAGCTTGGTTAACTTTCTGTAACAGAAAAAAAAGTAGTCTCTTTGTAGGCTTTTTTTGGTTTTCATGGGTGAGTGTGTGCGTGTGAGTTTGGGACAGTACTTGTTTTTCCACCTAGCATCACTTCAAAGACACCACACCCTCTTCCTGGCATGCATTTTAAATTCTCTGCTTGTCTCTTGCTAGTAGTATCTTACATTTTGCCGTGCACTCCACATAGATACCATAGGTCTCCTTTACCTACTGTGAATGCTAACTGGTTTTCCTCTTCCTCTCCGGTGGTGCACAGGTGCTTAGCATTCAGCCATGGATACCACCACCTCCCTGAAGATGACCACTCTGGCTGTCCAGAGTCTGTTCAGCTACGTGGAGGAGGAGAACCTGGCTGCCATCAAAGCACATTTGGACAAGTTCAGAGATGTGGACAGCAGGAGCGATGTAAGTCACAACAACCCTCCTGTTCACTCAGGTTGTTTATTTTAGGGAGGAGTACGCGGTAATGGGTGGCTCTTAAGGATCACGCGTCAAATTCTTGTGGGAAAAGGGATAATGGAATCTGTTGTGTGAAGCCGTAAGGCATTTGCAGAGAAGACAAAATAGTGTGAAGCACTATGAAATATTGTGTTTGGCTTCTTAAAGTTGATATTTTCTGTTAGATTGGTCATGAATGAGTTACTGTGTCTAAGAAAAAGGAAAAAAAAGTGTTCAGTCCCCTTGGAAGATTTCATGTTTAATTTATTTAGATCACTTTGACATGAAAGTTTATTTAATGATGATCAGTATCAAATCCCCTTTGATTCAGTGTTGTAAAACAATAGAACATGAAAACTTCTAAAGGAATTCAATACATTTTTTATAGGCATTAAGTATTCATAGAAAAACTTAACATTGATACCCTGAAAGAAACAGAGTGAGAGTGGAAAGCCACTAGCTGTTAACCTGTACATACACTGCACACATTAGGTTATTATTTCACAAATTAAAACAAATACTCACTCAAGCACCACACGTGTATTAATCTACACATGAAAGACTCCCAAACAAATACACTTTTAACTCCTTTTTGAGTAACATTTTATAAAAATGTCCCTGTTGTTTAGGGATTTACTTATCTGTTTGAAAAATAAAAGAGAATGTGTATATGTGACCCTTTTGAAAGGGTCATTTCTTTAGTAGGCATGAGTGGGATTATGGCAGCAGTGCCACTCATCCTTTAAAGTCCTCCTCCACTCAAAAAATGTGTTTTGCTCATTGCTACTTCACTGTTTAACCCTCACTGACAACACTTCACTGAGAGATGTGTGTGCAGAGTTTGAAACTAGAAGGCTGTTTTCACGTTTAGCTACTTAAAGTGGAAATTTACTCTGTGTGCACCGAGTTGTACCTTACGAGCATGTCTTAAAACATGTCTGGAAGGGATCTTTAAGTCCTAGCTAGTAGAAATAATATAAATTAACAACACAAGAATGCTCAAATGTAATGTTGCCACATCACATAAAGCGGCCATTTATCATATTACCATGCAGCATTTAGAATCACAAATCAAGTGATATCACCATCAATTTTCTGTTGAGTTTTAAGAGAGTTAACAGCATAATTAATTGTTGGCATGTCTTCAAATCCTTATCACAGTTTTCCCTTTTCCCTCTCTGCTTGTTTCAGAACGGACAGACTCCCCTGATGGTGGCTGCAGAGCAGGGCAATCTGGAGATATTGCAAGAGCTCATCAGGAGAGGAGCCAACGTTAACTTTGATGATGTTGTAAGTACGCGCGCACACACATATACGTACATCTAAAACTGCCCCGTTCGGACCCACCCCCGCACGCAGGTGCATGTGGCGTTGTGGATTTAATGGATTTATTTGAGGAGAACACATGAGAGTCCAGGCACAGGTGGAAAAACAATGCGGTCACTTAAACCACATTATCCGTTTTGACAAAGACGACGTCGCTCAACTAGTGGCCTTGATGTTCCATCTTGCTGAACTCGCCACACTCAGGCTTAGTCCACTGCTATTACGAGCCATAATGACAACTCATTACACACTTTTTACCTTAACTCTTTCCACTAAATGACAGGATCCACTTGCCGGCCAACACCCTGCGCCTTCAGAATCCAGCTCTCACACACGCACACACTCACGCATGCATACACCCTCCTACTTAGGCGAACGCACGCATGCTCGCACACCACACCTCTCATTAACATTAACTCACGTACATGTAACCTGCTATTACACACGGCGCACTGAAACTTCTGCTCACTTTCGACAAAAAAAGTGAAGGAGAAGCATTACGCTCCCGTCTCTCACACTCTACTCTCCTGACTCTTCTGTCTGTCCCCTCCTGGCACCCTGTTCCCATGAGCACCTGGTACGACCAGCTGGTAGGTACTAGTGCTTTGACCGTTCCCAAGCCGTACCACGGGGAGCTCGGACAGCAGCTTTTTGGAACTGGAATCGGGAGCATGATGGGAATTCCCACGGTAACAGGTTGTCTCTGTGCACAGGACTGCTGGACGGCGTTGATCTCGGCAGCTAAGGAGGGCCACATCGAGGTGGTGAGGGAACTGCTGGAGAACAATGCCAACCTGGAACATCGAGACATGGTGAGGATATAGATGGAGACAAAAAAAAAAAGTGATACAGTAGAGAGGAAGATTTAGCCCAGAGAATTACTTGGAAGTTATTTTAAATTCTGCTGAAAACATTTTGTGTCTGTTTTCTATCTGATAAATGAATTGTTACATGCTGTTATACAACATATTGATATCGTATCATGTTCTCCAAAAATCAATACAGTACACTGTAGGATCAAGATAAAATGAAATAGATTAAGTAGGCAGCATGGAGCAAAAACTAGCGATTGTAATGTATCCTCAATGCTAAAATGACTCAACAATTAATATGTATAAGAAAAAGAAGTGATAGCAAACATGAAACAACAAGACACCATGTCGATCCTTTAAATATACTCAAAACAACAGACTTCAGAGGTTGAATAACTAACTGCTCAAATTCAGGCTCTATGATGACTCTTAATATGTAGCCTTTATATTTAATTTAGCATATAATAAAGTTATGATGTCTTGATTTTATATACATAAATGTTTTTTTATTCAGTGCAGCGCTGGTTGAACTGGATGATCCATTAGCCTTGAAATGGACATCAAATGAAATTATCGATTGGTTAATGGCTCCTCTCTAGTAGTAATCCCATTTACTGAGCTCTGGTCTTCTCCACATGGAGCAGTGATGTGATTTGCTCGTAGGATCCAGACCTGTCAGAGACAGACAGACAGTCTGCAGGCGTAAAGTAGCAGCTGTTCTGTATATTTATGAGTAGACTATTGGCGAAATGCAAATGAGATACATGTGTTTATTATCTGAGGGTGAATATGATATTTTTGTGATGTAGATGTCCCAGCTCAAGAGATAGTGTGCATTTCCAGTAATGCATTCCTAATGAGCACTAACCATTGTTAAGTAATGAAAAAGGTTTATAAAATTTCTATTTCCTTCAGTATTTTATCCTGCATGATAAGACATGTAGATTTGATTTTAAATTCTTAGTCTCTGTGACTTTAGGTAAGTGAGTCAGGACATTAACTGAGTCATTGCGGTGAGGGCTGTGTCTAAGCTGCACAGGACAGATCACAGCTAGTCATCACAGTGAGATTATAATAAACCACACAGTGTGATACTGTTCACTCACTGGAAATTGTGTCACACCAGCTGTAAATAGCACATGTTCCCACCACAAAATCTACCAAGATTTTATCTATTCTGGAAGGACTGAAAACTGTTGTTGCTCTTAAACATTATTATAATAAAGCTATATTTATAGCTATATATACATAGCATTTTTTGAAGTAGTCCCTTTCTTTTCCTCTCTTCTCTTTGTCTGCATTTTTTTATATAAAATGTATACAAACCAACTCTGTTTTGTGTGTGTTTTCTATGTAGGGAGGTTGGACTGCTCTCATGTGGGCAGCCTATAAAGGTCGTACAGATGTGGCGCAGATGCTCTTGGAAAAAGGGGCTAACCCTAACATCACTGGCCAGGTACTAAGACTGGACACACTGTATTTAATCTTCTTCTTCTTCTTCCTCCCTAATAATACCATCAATAGTATCTGTTATTCCTTCATTTTTGCACTAGAAAATAATAGTTATGTATACAGCACATGACACATTTCCATAACGCTCTTTTCAAACTTAATCTAATCTCTGAAAATACTGTCTGAATGGGTGAGTTTATTGTAAACAAAGTGCTCACATGATGAGTTTTATTCTGATTGCTCAATGTAAATATATTACAGGGTTTCAGCTCTAATATGAACATTACTTTTAAATATCAGCAAACTACTTTAGAGTAACAAAGATGTGAACACAGCCACAACCTTGTGTTTCACCTGCACTGTGCAATACCTACACTATGATCTGCTGTTTCAGTCGTGTGAGGTGGCTTAAAGCATTAGTACAACCGCAGGCCTGACACTGATCATCAGTTTTAGTCAGCATGACTTCACCCCTGTCTGCTGTCCCAACAGTACAGCGTCTACCCCATTATCTGGGCGGCAGGTCGAGGCCACGCTGAGATTGTCCATCTCCTGCTGCAGTACGGAGCCAAGGTCAACTGCTCAGACAAGGTAACCACATACTGACAGATGTTTATCAAAGATAAAGTTAGTTGTATAAGCTGAAGAGGTTTGAACGTCATGAACCACGTGCACCCTTCCCAATCCTTCATGTCCCTCTACCCTCTTCTTTTATTTATTATCTCTCTTTTACAATCATTTATGACCCTCGGTTGTTCATTTTTTCCCCCACTCATATTTCATTCAAGCTTTCATTGTTTCATTATGTCCTTTCTTTGCAGTATGGTACCACCCCTCTGATCTGGGCATCCAGGAAAGGGCACTATGAGTGTGTGATGCATCTTCTAGCCAATGGAGCTGATGTGGACCAGGAAGGAGCAGTAAGTACATTATAGATATCCTGTTAATGGTTGCATTCAATCGATATCCAACACTGTTATGCACTATTATGATGTCTCAAAGTTTGACATTATAGAGCTTTTTACACAATATACATGTTCTGTTGCTGTTACATGGCCTGTAGATTATATTTTTACTTAGAATGTGAAGCATAGTCAAGATGTTGGTGTTTAAAATGCTTTTATTGATAAATTAATAAAAACAATGTCGAGAGGTTAAGTGTCATCACAATATCCACACAATAATAAAGGATTATAATTGTTGGTCTTACTGTCAGGGTTTCAAGATATTTCTGGAAAGTTTGGAAACGCCTTTGAAAGTTTGAAATCTTACAGATACGGAAAATTATTTATTTTAGTATTTGGGTGTCAATACATATATATGACAAAAAGGTCTTTTTTACAGGAGGCATTTAGACATGTCATAGTAACAAAAGCACATGTGTATGTGACGAAAATAATGACGACTGCTTCAGTGTCAGGGTCCTATCATTATGCCTGTTGGTCCACTGTCACACTGTCATGGGCTACTGTGATTTTCAGTAGAACAGAGCCATCATTAACAGTTATTAGTAACAACTGTGCTTTTCTACTATGACAAGTCTGCTGTGAAAACGCATATGCCTTCTATATGACTTTGTACCCACTGTCATTTGACTTTGTATTATATTTGGCAGTGTTTCCTAAACAGTTAAATATTTTATTTGGCAGTCTGAACAGGTATCTTAAAAGCCCAGCAAGTCAAATTACGTTATGGGTTCATTGTGGGTGCCATGACACATGAAGCTGCCTGTTCTTGCCAGTTCAGTTTTCACACAATCAAGATTTAATGCTGCCAAGCGCCACTAGCGCGTTAGTAAACTGCAATTTTCAATAATTGATTGCATCTATGACGCAGCGCATCTGTGCTCCTTCGAGTCATGTTACATCTGTGCTGACACAAACTGAATAATGTGATAGTTTGATATGTAGCATCAATAATCAGATGAAACTGTTGTAGCTAATGTCGCAGAGCAATTATTTTATATGTGATTAAGAGACTCTAGTGCCTGGAAAAATATGTGAGTGATTGGGCTTGTTAAATGAGATGTCAATAATAAGCTGTAATTAAGATTGTAGTGTCTTACAGAGCTGCTGAAATTAACTAAAATTATTGAACAACACCCAGTCAAGTGGAGAATAACATCTGGAATATTGAAATGTTATGCAACCTCAAACGTGCACGTTTAAATGTCTTCTTTCTTTATCGTTTCAGAACTCAATGACAGCTCTGATCGTGGCGGTGAAAGGTGGCTTCACAAAAGTTGTCAAGGAACTGCTGAAGAGGAACCCGAACGTCAACATGACAGACAAGGATGGCAACACAGCCCTGGCCATTGCTGCCAAAGAGGGACACACAGAGATTGTACAGGACCTGCTGGATGCCGGCACTTATGTCAATATCCCAGACAGGGTGAGGCCTCCCTACTGTGGCGTTGCCAGCATGCTGTTTGACACTAACAGGATGTTGTAAAGAGGTTGATATGAAGTACAATGTCAATTAAATACAATGCCTCTCTCCCTCCTTTTTTCCCTTCTGTCTCTCTCTCTTCCAGAGTGGGGAGACAATGCTGATTGGAGCAGTGAGAGGAGGTCATGTGGAGATAGTGCGAGCTCTGTTAAACAAATATGCAGATATTGACGTCAGGGGCCAGGTAGGAGCTTCTCTCCCTCTATCTGTGCTGCCTTATTGATGTTCAAAAGTCAGCAGGAGACCTTCTTGTGTTCATTGTTAACTGTCACACTGCAACTCAATACTGTTTACTTGGTTCTGTTGTTTTTGGTAAAGTGAACTTCAATCTATGGCTTATAATTACACAAGTATTATGGTTCTAACACAAACTGACACACTATGAATAATGTGATGTGTATACTGTGCTCTGTTAAAAATATCCCACATTCACAGCCGTGCTATTTCATCACTAGTCCATGTGCCTTTTTGTATTTTTCTGAAACTGTTCATTTTTTTCTAAGATAAAGCTGAGATAGTATTTGCCTTGTTGTTTCCTTTCCACATCAGGATGGAAAGACTGCCCTCTACTGGGCAGTGGAGAAAGGCAACGCTACCATGGTGAGAGACATCCTGCAGTGTAACCCTGACACTGAGAGCTGCACAAAGGTATGGAACAAATCCTTTGCTTACTTCTAAACAATAATTTTTCTCAATTATTTCTTATAAACTGTATTGTGATCAAATTAAAATTAACATTCTTTTCACTATATTAAAAATGTCAACAACAACATATTGTCTTGTAAGAACATTTAGACTTTGAATTGTATGTAGGTAGTGTTCTTCCTTTTTTCACATGTGTGTACAAGTCCAATGTGAGTAGACTTTTATGTTCAAAATAAATGTAATAATTAAAATGATGATATGTTGTGTGTGTTTGTATTGTAGGAGGGAGAGACCCCACTTATCAAAGCCACAAAAATGAGGAACATAGAGATAGTGGAGCTGCTGCTGGATAAAGGGGCCAAAGTGTCTGCTGTGGAGAAGGTAAAACGCATATCTATACAGAAAACCCTCATCATTGTAACTCAATAGCTTTGTATGATTTCTGCAGTCTGGAGGTTTGTTTTTTCCAAACTATCAGCTGAACTGGTGATGATGTACCAAAATTGTGATTCAAAGCAAGAAACTTCAGAGATTCATGATCCCCAAATTACACCTATTAGAATTGCGGGTGTGACACAATTTAAAGTTTTGTTTGTTTGTTTGTACATAGAAAGGTGACACGCCGCTCCACATTGCCATCAGAGGGAGAAGCCGAAAGTTGGCTGAGCTGCTGCTGAGGAACCCTAAAGATGGCCGTCTGCTGTACCGCCCAAACAAGGCCGGAGAGACCCCATACAACATCGACTGCACCCACCAGAAAAGCATCCTCACACAGATATTTGGAGCCAGTATGACCTGTTTCTCCCTGTCATTCAGAAAAAAAATTGTGTGATAGTATAAGCTCTATAGCCTTGTTGTTCAGGAATCTGAAAAAAATGTTACTACTTTAAGTACTTAATCTTCTTCTTCTCTCATCTCATCCCTCTATCTTTCAGAGCACCTCTCCCCCTCTGAGTCAGATGGGGACATGTTGGGTTATGACCTGTATAGCAGTGCTCTAGCAGACATCCTGAGCGAGCCCACCATGCAGCCACCCATCTGTGTGGGTCTGTACGCTCAGTGGGGCAGCGGCAAATCTTTCCTTCTTAAGAAGCTGGAGGGTAAGTAACCTCACAGCTTTAGAAAAGTCTCCTATGTGAGGAAATTGAGGAAATTTGCTTTCTGGACAGTTACTTGCCTCAGTTCCTTCAATCCTTCTCCATAACTCAATTCAAGGCTTGAAATATCTGACATGATTTTCTTTTTCTCCTCCTTCCTCCTCCACTTGTCCATCAGATGAGATGAAGACATTTGCGGGCCAGCAGATAGAGCCTTTGTTCCAGTTCTCCTGGCTGGTGGTCTTCCTCACCCTGCTGCTGTGCGGCTCAGTGGCCGTGGTCCTGGGCTTTACTGTGGACCACAAGCTGGCAATCGCTGTCTCCCTCAGCCTCCTCGCCTTGCTCTACATCTTCTTCGGTAAGATAGAAGACAGACCTGCTTCACAAGATGATCAGAGTGAAGGGCCGATGTAGCAACAGACTCATTGTTATGGCTGAAATTCAGCTTGAACTTTGTTACTATGCCACCTTGCTGCCCAAAGAAGATGTAGAACAGGAGTTCTTAAAGGTGCAATATATGACATTCAGCCCCACTAGAAGGTGGCAATCAACTATTTGCTATGTAAAGATGTCTTATGTCTTGCTTGTGTTATATGTAAGATATAGAAAGGTATAGTGGAGTAATGGTGTCCTGAGCAGAGAATGAAGTCACACTGCCTCTCTTCTGTGTGTGTGTTGTAATCCAAGTCTCTCTCTGCATGTTGTGGCATGTGAGCATGCACACTAGTGAATGTGAGTCCCTCCCTGTGCTCCCCACATCCGTTTTCAACATGGCAGCCAGGTCACAGTTTCTCATATTACAGCTAAACAGTACACTAAAATATGTTTCTGAAAACATTTGAGTTGAGAAATAAGTAATGCAGTAACATAATGTGGATCCATATTTGATCAATGCTGCCTATTTTGACAGTTTGAACTGAGTTTCGTGAGCAGTGTGTTCAGACGCTGCTTTCTTTTTTTTCCTTCCGACTTCATGTAGTAAATAATGTGGATATTTAGATGCTGGTTCTCTAGCATGACATCTAGTGGGGCTAAATGTTGTATATTGCACTCAAGTGGGTACCTCCATGTCTGAAAAGTGAAACCAATGTGGAAGTGCTTTAAACCTGTATTCTCTCTAATGGCCAGCAGAGGGCGACTCCATCTGCTCCAAAAAGAGGTCCATTTATATAGAAGTCTATGAGAAAATGACCCTACTTCTCACTTGATTTATTACCTCAGTAAATACTCTCCTAATGAGTTTATGTTCTCAGTCTCTAATTTCAAGTCAATACAGCATCATGTTCATTTTGTAAATTATGTCCCATTTAGAGTAACATAGAAGTAGCTCCAAAAAACCAAGATGGCAACTGACAAAATGCCAAACTCGAGGCTTCAAAACGAGAGTCAACAAACCAGTGGTTGATGGGTCACGGTGGCTACTTCCATTATTTATATACAGTCTATGATTGCACCTTTTAATATTTCTGACAAGCACTTCAAGAGGCCATATGCATTTCAGTATGGTATATTTCTATATTACATTGTAAGAGTGCATTGGGAGCTTCAAATAATTATATAAATATTTATGTGATGTGTGTGTTGATATAGTTCAGTTTTTAAAATTGAAAACATAACAAACAAATATTAGTGCATATCTTAAAAATGTTCTGCAATCCCATCTGCTTATCAGGTGATCCTAAGTGTCAAACCTAAACCAACCTAAGGTAGAACAGTGGCAACTAAAACAATCTTCATATTAGACTGAAAAAGGTTTATAAAAAAAAAAAAAGAAGTGAATCTTTTCTACAAGATACTTGGAACTGCATAGCTCACTAGAGGGTGCCATTATACAACCAATACCAATGATGAAGACTCAAGTTTCTCAACTGAAACTGTTGCTGACATTTAAGAAAATAACCTTTTGATGTTTGTGAAGAGACATTAAACATTGACTGGGTGAAGATAACAGGATGTTATGAATGAACATTTTAGCTCTCTAAGCAGTTGACCATCTGCTCTCTTTTCTCCAGTGTTGGTTTACTTTGGAAGCCGGCGCGAGAGGGAGAGTTGGAACTGGGCATGGGTCATCAGCACCCGTCTGGCCCGTCAAGTCGGTTACCTGGAACTCCTGCTCAAACTGATGTTTGTCAACCCCCCTGAACTTCCTGAGCAAACCACCCGCGCACTGCCCGTCAGGTGACAATGACGCACATACAGAAATACACTAAACGCAGTCACAGTTTTCTCTGAGAATATCAGTTCCCCAGGTCCAAGGCAAAATATGTAGTCCCATCTACAGGTTGTGTATATGAGTGAAAGAAATCCTTAGTTCCCTGTCTCACTCTCTCTTTCCCACATTTCACATAGGTTCTTGTTCACGGACTATAATCGTCTGTCCAGTGTTGGAGGGGAAACCTCCATGGCAGAGATGATTGCTACGCTCTCAGATGCCTGTGAGAGGGAGTTTGGCTTCATGGCCACCAGGCTGTTCAGGGTTTTCAAGAATGATGAGATCCAAGGTGACGCTTCAGCTGGCACACACAGTCACACTTTATATCTGTTATGGAGATAACATCTTAGTGTCTAAAATAAAATTGGAATATTATATTGTGTTTTTGAGCAGGTACCAGTATAATAAGTAATGCTTGTTGGCATTTTTATGATGACAGTGAAACTTGTGAAATGTATCCTTTTTTTAATAGCAACTAAGTAGGCCACTTAATTATATTTCTTATAATCTATGTTTATGTGCATTAATGCAATATTAGGTTGTTGAGGGTGCTGTTTACCAGCAGAAAGCATAATGGAGCTCTTGCAAGAAACTGTTCACCCGGTTTTTGTAACTCCTTCACATTACCCCCTGCCTCCCTTATTCCAGGTAAGAAGTGGAAGAAAACATGTTGTGTTCCCTCCTTCGTCCTGTTTTCCTTGACGCTGGGCTGCCTGATCACTGGTATGGCCCTACTGGCTATCTTTAAGGTGGGTTCAAGCAATGAAAAAAGCTTGATGTTTCTGATGTTTATTTAGACGGGCATCTGAATCCATCTGTCTCCGAATGCCAGAGAACTTTATGGACATCATATGATGAATATGATAAATATATGATGTTAAGTTACTACATGAAGAATTTTAAGTGCTGTGTTTTGTTTATTTTTAATTATGAAACGTGTACTTACTGGAAAAAAAGTCTCCCATCACTAGCATAGCCTTTTAATTCTTCTTTTTCTGTAGCTGTTTTGTTTAGACAGTGGGAAAGAAGAAAGAGGGAAAGGAGACCTCATACATGGACCAATGTGACTTCAGAGGAAGGGGACTTTCCCACTGGACTCCTGATCTCCTGACACATGATGATAATATTTTTCTCACTTCCTCAGGTGGACCCTGAGAACCTGACAGTGAATGCAGTGCTGATAGCCATGGCCAGTGTGGTGGGCCTGGCCTTACTGCTCAACTGTAGAACCTGGTGGCAGGTGGCTGACTCCGTCCTCAACTCCCAGAGGAAACGCCTGCATAGTGCTGCCAACAACTTGCACAAACTCAAGAGTGAAGGATTTATGAAGGTAAAATAAATGTACTTTAGACCGAATCCTGGTGTCATGGCAGATTACTCATTCTTATGAATTTGTATGTCCAAATTTGAACAATTTCTTCATCAAATGAAAATAATCTTGTCTCTCTCTTTCTGTATCCACTCCTCGCTAGAAAGATCCGTTATTAGCATTAAACACCCAGCTAGCACTTAAAGGTGCAGTGTGTAGAATTTAGTGGCATCTAGCGGAACAGACTTGGTAGAAATTGAATATAATATTCATAAGTACATTTTAATTACTGTATAATCACCTGAAAATAAGGATTGTGGTATTTTTGTTATGGAATTAAGTCGGTTGCAATCTGCAACCTCACCACTAGATGCCTCTAAATCCTACACACTGGTCCTTTTTTAAAAGTTGCTTGAACAGTGAAGTCATTATCAGAGATATACTATATAAAATTGTTTCAAGCCATAACATTTTTTTCCCTGTCTCACATCAGGTTCTGAAACATGAGGTGGAGCTAATGTCAAAAATGGCCAAGACCATCGATGGCTTCACCCAGAACCAGACACGAATGGCCGTCATCATTGACGGGCTAGATGCCTGTGAACAAGACAAAGTCCTGCAGATGCTGGACACGGTGCGTGTTTGCACCTGCATTTCTGCGTGACACATAAATAATGAGTGCAGCTCTCTTGACGGATAACAAGATAATCTGAAAGAATTTAATTTTCCAACATCTGTCACTCAGGAAGATTTATTTCCATGAGACAAACTGTTGTAAAGCAGCTGCCACGCAGCCTTAACTTTCAGCAGGGGTTTCACCTGTGCACACAGAACCTACACATCTCTGGTGGTGTGTAGCAACCCTGGTGTTCCCAGCTGCCTCTGCTCGCCTCCAAGTTTAGATTCTTCCTCCCAGCTGCTGTAATAGAATTTCCTTTAGCCAAATGTTATTATTTGGTGAAGTAATCCCAGAGTAGATGGCAACCTCCTGTGTGCTAATGTAATCTTCTCATCTCTGCAAGCGTCTCCCAGTCACTCTAAAACCATCTTGTGTCCAAAGAGATTCAAATACAACACTCTGAAATAATTTTTGTGGGTTACACAAATTACCAAATTAAATCATTTTTAATGTAGTCTGTGTACTTTTCCAACCAGTTAAAGTGCATTAAAGATGCAGACATCATGTGACAGTGTTGACAGCTGCTGCAGTGATGGGAGTTCATCATCCTGTGGGGTGAGCTCGAGGGTGCTGGCCAGAGGTTAACAAGCCATGTATGCATGTAACACAAATCAATGTCCTGTGACACTTGGACAATGTCCCTTAGTTAGCAGAGTGGAAATCCCCAACACCATGTGCTGCAGACAGTCTGCTCTCACAGGAGTCATTAAGTTCTACAGCTGAGTGTTGCTGCTAGTTGTCATGTTGTTGATTAGATTGTAAACGAATAAGAGTATGCACGCACATCCAAACCAAAGAGGACAGGTGCTGAGCTGAATGTGAGCAAACATGAAGTAAACAAACAACTCACACACTGCAGGCCTCCAATATCCACTTATTTATTCCACCTTTTAGTCTGATGAAGAGCAGTGCTGCTTGAAACGGCACCTTGGTGCAATAAATAAGTGGACATTGGAGCCCTGCAGTGTGCGAGCTGTTTATTTGTTTATTGCTTTGGTACTAAGGTACTACACACTTCACAGAAGGATCTATTGTGCTAAAAACACTACATTACTCATCACAAGTTTACAACCTTGTGTCTGAGGGCATAATGGGAAGTTGTTTTCCCATTATAAACAATGGAGTGTGGAAAGGACAGTATCATAGCCTGACAGACATATTTAATTTAATTTAAAGAAATGATGACAAAAAAAGCACATACATGATTTTATAATTATTTTTTTTTCTCCTGCCAGGTGAGAGTGCTCTTCTCCAAAGGCCCTTTTATCTCTATCTTTGCAAGTGACCCTCATATTATCATCAAAGCTATCAACCAAAACCTTAACAGCGTACTGAGAGACTCCAACATCAATGGCCATGACTACATGAGAAACATCGTCCACCTGCCGGTATTCCTCAACAGCACAGGACTCAGTACAGCTAAGAAGCTCTGCACGGCAACCCCCACCAACGGAGACGCATTGCCTGCTGATGGTAAAGGACTGTTCCACAATACATTTTGATATAAGAGTTGTTGGCACATTGCTGTTATTTTAAGTGCCTTTGTCTCTTCCTCTCTCCAGGATGGCATGAAGACATGGACAGGAAGATGTCTCAGAATAGCTTGGGCCAAGACCAGGCCAGGTTTGGCAGCAAGACCGCCCTCAACCGCAGGGTAACTACTATTCAAATCAAGTTTATTTGTATGGTCCAATATCACATACAATGTTCTTGTTGGGGTTTATAGGCCCATATCAACAATGATTAAAGACAACGAAAACCTTTGCACATAGAGGAGAAAATGGGAGAAACCTCAGAAGGGGCAGTTTAAAGACAGATTTTCCCTTCTTTTGTGGCAGTATAAGTCATTAATTATTGCATTGTTGTTCATCCGATTTAGATGTAACTAAATTAATATGTATAGTATGTTTTGCTTGTCACCCTAAATAGAAACTATTCACACCCAACCCAAACCCAACCAAGCTCCAACAATAATGACAAACTGCAGAGAAACGTTTTACACTAAATTAAAATGGAGATAGTTGTTTTGTTTATAGAATGAGATCAAATACATTTGTTTTCCTAACACGGTCATTTCCTACAACACTCATGTTATCCGGAAATATCATTGAGCTGGAAATGAATGCATGATATCTTGACATTAATCAACACAAAATGAAAATACTGTTATTTCACCACGACTCAGAATAGGAAATGGCGAACGCTGTACAAACACGTAGCCTGCAGAGGGTGGGAGATGCTGCCTCAGAAACCCTTGCTGCTCTCTCATTTCGGCCTCCTCCCTAAAGGGGATGTTCAGTGCAGGCGTGGTGTTGGCAGGCAGTGCAGAGGCCAGAGGACAGAAGGAGACACACGGAGACCGAAAGAGAGAGGTGCTCGGTGTGCAGCCAAGGTTCCTGGTGTAATTGATGTAATGGCTGTTTATCCTTCCTGCTGTGTTGCCACAGCCTAATGACAAGGCCTAGCAGCAGTGGGTCCCTGTGACAAAACACTGGCACCAGGTCTGCTGGCAGGAGGCTAAGTGACTCTGCTGCTGTCGCTGATGCCTTCCTCCCTCCTGCGAGACCTTACCACTACCCCCATCCTCCTCCTCCTCCTCCTTCCTTCCTTCCCGCCTCCCTCTCTTGTTTGTTTGTTTGACATTTGTTTGTACCTCAGATTTATCTAGTACACTCAATTAATGGTGTTGGCCCTTTTATTATGGGGCGGCATGCTCTTTTTATTTGCCCTCCACCACTAGCTAGCTCTTGGCAGGAGGGCCCTCTTTCTACAAGTGCAGATTAAAATGAGGGCAGGAGGGGAAAATGAATTAGTGGCTCTCCATTTTCATGCGGCTTCTCAAGTTGTGGATGACATTATGAGTATCTCTACCATCTTATTTCCATTCATTGTAATTAAATGAATTACCCTTATAAGGAAACTAATTAAAAGAAAGAAACAAAAAACTATTCCCTCAAAATATTACCATTTTATAACCAGCAATTACTCTTTCAAATAAATCAGTGAAAATTGTTACCAAAGCTAACCAAGAAAGCTGTGTCACTCACTGAAAAAGTGAATACACTGAATGTATATTGGGAATCTATCTGTATGATAGACATTTTCAGCCCTGACTGAGTGGTGGCCATATGTTTCATCTCTCTGAGAAAGAGGTCATGAGACTGGCGTTACGACTTCAAAGTCAACCAAAAGCCTCGCCTTGGCTCATGACCATGGCAGCTGTCTGGTATCATCACAGATGTTCTCCGGTAGATCTGTGTCAATAGCTAGCCTGTGTGTCATGACAGTGGTTCTTTGATATTTTTTTTTTTTCCTTGCAGTCACAAAGAATTATATGTTTTGCTCATGAAGACATGATGTGGAAGGAAAAATGGAAGAATGATTAAAAAAAATAGCGTCTAATTTGTTTCACTCACACTCCATTCACAGGGTTAAGTTGCAGGATTATCTTAATAACTTCTTAACTCAATAACCAGTCAAGAACTTATTTATGCCACAGAAAAAGTTGTACTACTACTGATATGCTAATCACCATGGTTGGAAACCATGGTTTCATTCTGAATGAGAGCGAAACAGTCCCAGAAACGTATAAATCTGGCTGCATATGCTGTAACTTCAGATAAGCATGGATACAGTTTTGCCAGGTTGCACAGGAAGTCAAGGATATGAGAAAATGAGGCCTAGCCATCCATGTATTTGTCAGTCCATTCAAGCATAAGGTTCTGCGATGACATGGCCCGAGATCACATGGTGACCCTGAAACGCCTGCTCTCCTGTCTCATGATGCACAGCTTGCAGCAGTGATGATGCATAAGCTCTCAAATCCCTGCCAGGGTCAGGAGAAAAGTTGAGCTGTTGTTTCACATGTCGTTCCAAATTATCTTTAGGGTTCTTTCCTGTATTGTATATGACTCTATCATGTCTACTGTTGTGGTAGTTTTACATTTGTGACCAGGAGATTATTGCTGTTATCCGTGCCCCACTGTTTTACTGGGAAATTCAGATTCTTGATAATTTTTTATTTTTTTTAGCAACAAATTCTGTCACTTAATGTTCTAAGCAATGCTCATGTAATATTTTGATGATGCAAGTTGCATTGAAACGATAAGTGAAACCATAGTCTTGGAGACATGTTCGTCTTACCATGCCAGCTGGACACATGATGGATCCAAATTTTTTCCAGTTTTCTGCTAACTTGAGTTTCTTTTTGTGTCTTTTTTTTTTTTTTTTTTTTTACTCTTCCTGTCTGTTAAGGACACATACCGGCGCCGCCAGATGCAGAGGACCATCACCAGACAGATGTCCTTCGACCTGACCAAGCTGCTGGTGACTGAGGACTGGTTCAGTGACATCAGCCCACAGACTATGAGAAGGCTGCTCAATATTGTTTCTATCACAGGTAAGGAATAACAAAATCTTGCTCTGTCCTCTTCTTCTTCTCAATGATATTTTGCTTTTATAACAACATTTAAGTTGTTTAGCCTTAATTTAAAGTCATTTTGTTAAGGGGATTGGATGATTGGATGGTTCAGTCATTTTAAATGCTTTGCTTTTTTAACTTTAGTCAGCTATTGGAGAAATGTTTTTGTAGATTTAGGAGGAAAGAACCATAAAAGCAAAGCTGAGATGGGATTTTATCCTAGACCAATAAGGGCCAACATGTGGTTGCAAAGGCGGGGCCTTTAACCAAGCATTTTATTGAAGAGTAAATGTTGCTTTTGAATTTGAATTTAAAGGAATTTAAGTTGATTAAATCAATGATATGATTGACAGTGACACAGTAGACACAAAACAATAAAGAGTTTGATGTTGACCAGCTTGTTTGAAAGTTGATAAAACAAACCTTTATAGCTGATTAGGGTGTAGATATGAGATCCTTGAAGGGTGTGACAGTATGTACATGAACCATATTACAACAATGATATCACACTGAATAACATCATCTCACTGACTCTCACCCTGGTGATTTAAACAAATAACTTTAAAGTTACAAGTCGACTTCTCCTTCGTGCCATCACTTTGTCTCTGTCAATTAATAATCCAATCATCTGGACGCACGCTAGTGAGAGAGTTGCTTTGGGATAATGAGTAGACCAGTGACTTGCTAAAGCCCTCAATCTTCTGCACTATTGTTGACAGGTCGTCTGCTGCGGGCCAATCACATCATCTTCAACTGGGATCGTCTGGCATCGTGGATCAACCTGACAGAAGAATGGCCTTACAGGACGTCATGGATCATCCTCTTTTTGGAAGAGACTGATGGAGTGTCTGACCAGGTCACTCTCAAGACCATCTATGAGAGGTACACACACACATCACACTTCCTCCAGTCTCTCACCCGAGTTTGTATTTATCAAGCATCCCAGAGTAGGAACTGCCCGAGGTGTCAAAGTCCTCAGAGTGACGCATTTTTGGTCCTAAACTTCAGGCCCAACAGCATTTTATCAACTTTCCTAACTTAGTAGATTACTTCTATCTGTGGTGATATATAGGAGATCTCCACAGGTGTCCTAACCTGTTAGGTGTCACCAGGAGACAGTGCTCAGACAGATATCACATCTTTCCTGTCATGGAATGACAGTGAGCTTATTAGAAGACACAGTTTCTGACCAGAAATGTGTGCTTTATTCTGTCCCTGGCGAATGTTGCATTTTTTACAACAGTACTAATCCAGTCAGAAACATTTTCAGCCGGAATAAATTTGATCATGCTTACAGCGGCCCATAAAAATAATTTGCACAACAACATTCCTCAGTAAGAGAGGGACTGCATTTATTTAGAATAAAGGCTGGAATGTCACCTGCTCAAGACAAGTGTTCATACTGTTATGGTGTATTTCACAACACTGGACAGCATTAACAAAATACTTTCTCCCTACCAATAGGATACATAAAGTACAAGCTTTTCAGTACTGTTGCATGTGCAGTTCTGCACAATACATGCAAGATGTGCCACTGTTCCAGGCATGGTAAAATGATGTGCATAGACAGGGTTGATTGGATAATGCCTTGGGCTACTATTGATTTGGAATATAGACCTACATTTGCATTTTTGAAGCCACGAGTGGCTGCCAATGTTTACAATCAGACTTCTATGTAAATGGCATGTTGTAAACAACCTATTTTTGCAGCATTTTTGCATTTGTAATTTACCTAGACACATAAAAAGTGGTGATGTTTACTACATTCTGACTTTTATCCTCGCCTGATACTCTTAACAGCTGTCAGAAAACATCATATGATACGATGATATTTTGCGGCTGAGAGTGACATAAAACAGCGAGAACAGACTCTCTCTCTCTCCTTGGAGGAATTAGGAAATGTTTGATAAATATGTGTCCTGATCTTCAAAATGTACAGCCTCCCTCAATGCACTTGCATGCTTTCCTTCTTTACTTCTTTCTTTATTTCTCAAGTGTCTTCCTTCCTTCTCTTCTGTTTTAATTATATCGCCATCCCTGCCTTTTCAGCATAACATTCCTTAAAACCTCCACCTCAAACAAAAGATACAATTTTGAATGATCCTATCAGAGATTGGGAGTTTTGCTCAGGAGAACACTGAATCCTTGCAGGGATGCTCCTGTGTCCTGACCTCCCTGATGAGGTCAAGCCAAATAAAATAATTCATTTTTTGTCTGTGAATTTCTGATATAAGTGTCTTTGACCAGCAGGTGGCAGTAGAGTATTTTGATTTCCTTTATTGCACAGTTACTGCTAATGGCTGTGAGTGCCACACTAATTGGCATCTGACAGACAGATTTAGTAATTTATTATAATGCATGGGAAAAATGATGACTGTATTAAAGCACGGACTCCATGAAGGGAGACGTCTCTTTTTTTTTTTAACCCCCCCCCCCCCAAAAAAAACAAAAAAACAAGAGACACATTAAGCTCAGACGTCTTTGGTTAAGCAGTAAAGGAAAAGCGTTGTCACTGGGTGTGTGTACAGCGTAAGAGTGTATGTGTGTGGCCATGAATGCTGTTAGGCGTGCTCTCACCGCAGACAAGAGGAGATAGACCGACACAGGCTGAGTCGCTGGGTTTGGGCGCTGTTGTGCATCAGTCGCTGGCCTTTAAAGGTTGCACTCTGTCACAATACACTAGCGCCTACGACTCCTGCGGCAGGGAAGTGTCACAGACTGTTACTGTCAGCCAGTCAGCCAGCTAGATTCAGCAGACAACCCCCCCCCCCGACTGCACGGCAAAACGCTACCTCATTAGACTAGGTTTTTGCTGTTTGCTTGTTCAAAGGACAATAGCTATTATCCTCCAGTTTTTATACGGTGTAAGTAGACAATATGAGGTGAGGGAGGACAAGATAACAGATGAAAAGCACCTTAGTCAGAAGCTTGTAACTCAATTATTTTGCTGGATGTGATGTGACGATTTTTGCCTTTTGTAAATGTTAATTTAAGTGGAAAAATATGTCGCTACACTATGTTTAAATATAGTGGACACCCAAAAGAAAATATCCATACTTCTACCATAATTATTGTGGAAAATAAAACTGGGAGATATAATTATACGCTATTAATAAAAGAGAAGCCATAAAATTTGACAGTGTTTCTACATCCAGCGGAAGTCTTTACCACAGCATGAGTATTGTGCTTACACTGCTCATTACACCTAATATAGCCATCATCTTGTTTTTGACCAACGGTCCTGTCTTTCTTTATCTTCCTCCTTTCCAAATGGCTGCTCTGTTCCGCAGTGGCCATCGGAGAAGCGGCCTTAATGATGATGACAGGAAGCCTCAAACAGGCTAAACACAACGCCTTGCCTAGAGGCCTTATCTCTTGCGCTAATCTTGCCCTGATAAGACTCAGGCCTCGGTCTGTATATCTTTTTCTGTCCCTGCTCTTTTCTTCCTCTTTCTTATGATCTAAGGCTCTTTAGGTCCCTTTTTTTTTTTGTTCTGAATGAGTTATTTGGTCTTTTCTCTTAGCGATGGATAGGCACTTGACTGGCCTCTCAGAACCTCAGGCCTCTTCTCCCGAATGTCTGTCTGTGTGAGAAATGGATCATTTTTGTCTCATTGCTTTCCTTTAGTGTATATACACAGCACTTGTACACTCTATACACATTACACGTTTAACGTCGTAGGTGCGATTCAACTAGCGACCATTTCCTGGATCTTTAAAGTTAACATCTTTTCGTTTACCACAAGACCAGTTTATTTCAGACCTCGTGTGTGTGCTCCGTGTGTGTGTGTGTTTTAACACGCATACATGTTTACGAGTTGTTGTGCTCAGCCATTTTTACACAGTGGAACTGCACATCCCTTGAGCATTACTAAGTGAATATATTAGTGGTGAAGTGAACATGGGGGTGAGTCAGCCCCTTATAGGTCAACTGTCGCCCTGCATCTCAGTCACAAGGCAGCACGCTCTTCCTCTCTCCTCTTTTGTAAGGCTCGCTACTGCTCTGTAGACCACAGTATACAGTATTATATTTTGTAGATAATGGATGGATAAATGACACATGGTGGGTCTAAAAGGATATTTTCTGTTTCCATCGTCATGATTTTAAAGGTAAAAATAAAACGCAGGTTTGATCTTTGCCACAGTTTTTCTCTGTTTAGACTTTATGCTCTACTTAGCCTTTTAAATCAAAACTAAATTAACCCATACACTACTAAAGCCTGGGAAAATACTGAATGAGTGCCTCTCAGTGATGAAGATGACAGCCACTCTTTATAGCAGGTAACTGAACTCCTAGAAAAAAAAAAAACCCAAAAAATAGAAACACTCGCCCACCTTCCCTCATATCTCACACAAACACACGCTTTCAAAAGCTGTTTTTAGCAACTTGTCTGGCAATAACAAGCGTCCATGAAGGGCTGTGAAGTGTCATTGTAGGACACGGCGTGAAGAGAAATGTTCAGCTCTAATTCCTGAAGCAGGAGTGGGCCAGTACAGCCTTCCTAATCTGATGGAGAATGTGTAATCGGTTAATAACCTCAGCGATTTCTGTCATTAACGGTAAGACCGGGGGCTGCCCAGACTAATGCAAGGTAGCAGGGGGAAAAGACTGCGTAACAAGGATGGCACTGTCTGTCGGAGATATTGGCTCAAAGCAATCAAGCTTACACACACACACGCACACACACACACACACACACACACACACACACACACACACACACAAACACATACACACACAAGCACAAGCACACAAAGAGCGTAGCTAAAATGTTTGTCTCACTAGTTCTGCAGGGAAAACTACAAATTACACCTCGAGCAGCGAGCCAGAGCCATGGCCTGCCCAGCACACTGACGGAAATTGAACAGAAAACAAAACAAAGTGTTTTGGACCAACCTTCATATTTGTAGCCATCAAATTAACAACCCTAAATCCGTGTTTCCAATGCTGTTTTTTTTTTTTTTTTTTTTTTTTGATAACTCGCAAATTGAATTCAGAGCCCGCAGCCTTGTGACTGTCATCTTTAACTATATCATTTTCTTCCTTCTCAGTATCATCTCTTCTCAAGAGTCAGTTCTTCCTTGTTTTAGCTGCCATTAGAGATATAATGACCATAGCTAACCTAGCTCTCCCCTGCTTCATGGTTATTGCTGTAAAGCAGCCCACTATTTCTAAACACTGTTAATGCACTTTTGTGTCTTTATTTCCTTGATGTTGTTTAGAGTCATTACATTACATTTAGCCATTTAGCAGAAGCTCTTATGTTGAGTGTCTTCCAGTGACTGAGCAAGTACAGGTTCTGGATTCTTCTCAAGAGCTGTAGTTGTAACCTTAACTATGTTTGTGGGAGTTTACTCACCTTCACTATTTTGTCCCACAGCCATGGTGCTGTGTTGAGCACACATATACTTGCTTGTCTGTTGGGTTGGCATTATGCAAACATTACATTATACCTTATTCTTTATTTAAACAGTGGTTAACAAGTGATGGAGACTTTAGGCAGGAAACACAAGAGACAGCTCTGATGAGATTCACTTGGACAGACATGAAAGTTCAAGCGAATCCAATATTAGGTGACACAATCACTCAGTTCCTGTATCTCAGAGTACAAAACTCAGCTTAAATGATTTTATGAGTAGGCGTTCAGTAACAGTATCAGTCAGTGACTTTCATTTGTTTTTCACTTTTTGTCAGTGGTGATTTGTTTGAAGGTGAAATAGTTGAAGTGAAGGGTTAACATATTTGGATCTAATGATGTATGGGGGTGGGCTCAGTTGGCCCCACAGAGAGTTTATTCCTGGACGCCCAGATCCTGTTTTCAGCTCTAGAAAAAAAAAAAAAAAGTGTCACTGGTCCACTGAGCAGGTTCCTGCTCTGCTCTGACATCTGGTGCCCTGTCTGTGCCAGGATGCCCCCGCCGCACTTAGGAGTGTGTTTCTGGCGCTGCACCTGAATCTTCTGTTCATTACACACACCCACACGTATAGATGCACGGCTTGCACTTTATAGACACACTCAAAACACACATACACACATACACACTCACACACACACACAGGAGTTACGGTGAAATGCAAGCATGTTGTAAATGAAACAAGCAAACACTATTTGCTACTACAAGCTTCTGCGATTGAACATATGTACACACTCACCTCAAATCACACATACAACTGGTGTGTGCTGTATGTATGCAAGACACACACATATATATACACACACACACACATGTACTTTCACACACACACCTAGCTCTCACACCAGTGCAAGAACATATGTCACCCCAACTCCTCTGAGAATCAGTGTAATTAATCAGACCCTGAGATGCAGGCTGCGTTCAACAAACACACACACACACACGCGTTCACACAGTGCAGGAAGCAGAACACAGCAGAGAAATTGCTGTCAGGTAAGGTTGTAGTGTTTTAGAAGGCTGTTCATTGCAGTGTCACTGTCTCTTCAATCTTGATGCACTTTACGCTGTCACTCTTTCTGTCACAGTAAAGAATGAACTACTCTTCTCTTTCCCTCATCCTCTCTTCCGTCTTGTTTTGTTGGCCTGAACCTACCAAACAATCCTCTTTTGCAGAGATGTGACTAGAGCCAGGCACTTCTTGGACACTTGAAAACTTTTTTTTTTTCCTCTAATCGCACTCTGAATGAATATGTAGCCAGGCAATTCAGTCTTAATTAGAGAGACCCTTATCCCAAGTACTGAAACATTAAGATGACGCTCTCTTCATTCAGGATTACTTTAATTGGCACAATTATTGTAATTTGGTTGCAATTATGCGCTGGGATAAAATTGCCATTCCAAAGCTCATGCGGGTGATTCCCTTTATGTGGAATCCTTTAATAAGCTCTTAAATATCTGGCCGCTAAAAAAAAAAAAAAGCAGAGATCCTATTCTTTTCTGATGACGAAAACTAAACTTTTCCTGCCCTCAAATGAAAAGTCTTTATTTTTTGCCACGTGGCCTATTGTTCATATGAATTCCTGTCGCAGTCGTGACACTTTTTACAATCTAGATGCACTGCAAATGCTCAGAAATGGTTTTTCCCCTCTCTCTGTGTCCTCTGAGGGAGCCCATTGTCCCCGTGGTAAATCCCTTCAGGAGGTATTTCAGTGAAAGACGGAGTAAAACTGGTAATTTGACCACTCATTGCACTGCCATTTTGCCAAGAGGACGAAAAAAAAAAAACGTGTGCGAATTTGTAAATTCTGTGATGTGAAGCCACCTATGTCTCACTAGAGTTCTGGCTCCATCACTGATAGGACACAAGTATTGAGTCTACATACCAGTGTGCTGACAGACCACCTGACTGTCTGTTAGATAAAGACAGACAGAGAAAAAAGAAAGTGTGGTACGGATGAGATAAAGATGGAGAAAGGGAGAGGGATGGAGAAAGATAAGAAAGGGCATCAAGAGAAGGTGAGACAGAAAAGAGAGTCCTGTCTCAGGAGGTAAAAGAAGGTAAAATGATTCAAAGTGTATGAATCCTGTAGAGAATCAAACCAGAAACCCGCAGGATTATTGCTAGACGGGTTTACCATCAGTGTTTTCATGTCTCAGGTGGATTCCAAGCCTCAGGTGATGCGGCTGCTCCAAGTGAGATAGTCCAGGTGGTGGACACACACAGATTCATGTGCATGTCCCCTGGGTCCCACATGGCTGTTTATACAGTGAAACTGGTCCTCTGCTGATTCCATTTGAGTGTGTGTGCGTGCGTGTGTTGGTCTGGTTCGCATTGCCGTTCCTCCATCCCTCAGGTGTTTGTCGGTGGTGACTAAGGCATGAATCAGCCACAGCCAGTTCCACCACTCAACCCCCGCTGAGCTGCTTAAAATGTAAAAAAAAAAAAAATGGCATCCGCAACCAGTGTATGCAGGTGACACAGGAGGAGGTGTGTGTGTGTGTGTGTGTGTGTGCGTGCAAGGTGAGTTTAGATTGTGTATTTGCGTGTGTGTCGGCTACCATGTGAGGACGGAAAGAACGTCATGCAGCATTCTTTGTTAGAAAATCCTTAAAGCCCTTTTCATTTCTGCCTGTAAGCCGAGGTTGAGGGATTAGTCTAATTGGTCTGAAACAAGAGAACTGCTCTGTTCCTTTTTCATACAAAGCATAAAGAATCATTTCAAATGCAATAAAAGCCTCAGCTACACCTCTGACTGGCCACTGCTCTTTAGTCATAGAGTCATTCATCAGTGACGAAAAGGGTCGGATTAACATTTAAATGAGACACTGAGATGGAAGGAAAGGAGTGAGGTGACCAGAGAGGCGGACATCTGCCCGATACTTTGGTATTTCTATGGTGTTGAGCATTATCGCTGATCTCTCGTTCTCTCCGCTGTCTCTTTGTGCTGGAACTGCTGGAAAGTGGGGGGCTGATTATAAATAGCAGCGTAGGGTTGCAAGAGGGTCAGCACTGACCTTTAAGTGGACAGCGAGATTCGCCACTCAGCCACCACGGGAGCCACAGGCACACTTGATAGTCACACACAGATATGTACACACACACACACACACACAGACACATCCGGCCCTTAACTGATGTTAACATCCTGGCTCTTCAAAAGTCAATGGAGGTCAGACCCAGGCACACACCCAGAGTGGTGTGTGTAGAAACCACTCTGAAATGCCAAAGAATGAGTAGACAAGTGAGGAAGCCCAAAAAAGGCGATTTGGAGATTTAGCCTATCCAGCCTATATTGGGAGGGATTATGAGTCTTTTTCTTCCCCATTCTTTGCTTTTAAAGCACGTGATCATGCTGCCAACCATTGTATAGCTTGAGGATTTAGCTATCAGATTTGTCTTCTTGAGAGATGCGCTCCAGGTTCTAAAGAAACTTCTTAATAGTCGGAAGAGGCTTTTCCTTGCTGACTCTGAGTCAGACAAAAATAAGAGTGGAGAAGCTTTTATAAAAGATTACTTCTCAGTTTTGCCTCTCAACACGTTTCTCCTTTCTCCTTCTTTTTGTCTAGCTCTCTTTGTCACCACATGCTCACCCGCTCATTGATTCTCCTATCCCTCTCTCATCTTATTTCTGATGCATGCATCCCTCTCAGTGAAGTTGACCGGAGGATTACTGGTTCAGCCTGAGAATCCCCAGCTTTATTTGCCACATTCATCACTCACTGTATGGATTTCCAGTCCATAACAGACTTATTCCAGATGTATTATCTTCTGCAGAAGAGCACATTTGTCTTCACTTTAGCAATCCACCCCACTTAACTCAGCATCATACGGACTATCAACTGGCTATTACAGCTATAAAACAACCACATGCGCTGATATGAACTCAGTGGTGGCAATTAGTGTCACAATGAACAAACTCTGCCATGGCCCTAGGATGCTCCAAACTCTCCTCCTGCGCATAAATCAGCAAGTTGAGGTTTAGTGTTTTACTATTTGTCAAGAATGAGGCCTGAGTGAAGGGTTCAGTTAAGGTTTTTGGGGTCTGGAACAAGGAGGCTCCATTTCGGCGCTACACATGAGTTTAATCAACATTTCAGGGAACCACGGAGTCCTGAGCCCGTCTCACCGAGAGGCCGCTCGCTCCGAAGCTGCTCAGTTTTTATCAGCCTGGTGTGTTTCCCATTAGCCTGCTTGTCTCTGTGGTTTGCTTTGGGATGCACAGGTCCAGCTTAGTACTAGAGAGTTTCAATTATTGGCCTAAAACTCTGCCACGAATGTATATGGAAAGTCGTCAGTTGGCACTGCCAAGACAAGGAAGCGAGAAAGAGAGAAGGTTAGAGCGAGAGAGGAGAGCAGAAACAGAGGGTGTCCACATTACTTGAAGCATTTGATTCAAATCAAGAAAATACGTCTGGATTTTAAGGAAACAAAGAACATGGCGTCATCTAAAGTGAAAACATATTTTTGCTCTCCCCCTCTGCCTTTTGGGTGGTGGAGGCCTTGGCAGCTTCCACTGTAACAATAACCTCTCTCAGCATTGATGCTTCAAGTCCACGCGCCAGCTTGCTTGTCTGTCCGCTGTCCACTGTTTTCCCACAGAGAGCCTCGCTTGGTTCATCCACGCGCTTGGCAGACACTTTGCCAGCAGCTCTGACATGACTCTGACCAGGAGAGGAATGTGCCGGACCCAGGCCTGGTTAACTTCTTCACCCACACACTGTTGTACTGGTCTCACAGTGTCTGACATTGACACTCTTGAGCTTCTCAAACACAGTGTGCACAGGGGTTTGTCTGTTCTGCAGGCATCTCTCTCTGTCTTTGGGCCCCTTTATGGAAATGTTTGGCAGCAAGACCTCCTCTTTGTGGCATGTGTGCGCATGTCATCTGTAAGCACAGAGGGCGGCTGTAAAGCAAAGTCAAGTGGCACATTCATACTTTCAGTACCCAAAGAGAGGACGGAAGGGATAGAGAGATGAATTCTGCCCATTCCCGTCAGCTGCAGCGTGTGGGAGGTTGAGAGGAGAAGAAAGGCTATGCTCCAGTCAGCTTTGGGACCTATTGGCATTTGGATAAGCTCAGAAAGCTCCCAGTGGCCTTGCCACACAGAGAGTAGTTGGGCCTAAGCGGCTGTACTGCTGCAGCTATAAGCTGGGTCCTGTCAATGGGCCCATTGTGCAGGAACGGCTGCCGGGATGCCTGACGGCCTTTATCTCACCCGTCCTTGGTCTGCTTGAAAGTAATGTGCCGGCTTCCTCGGCGCTCCAACTCAAGCGTCCATCTTGTCATTTGGCGATTGATTGCTGATAAGAATGGCTTTGTTCATTTTGTTTGTCTCGTCTGTTCACTGTGAGGATGACTAAGTCTGAAGTGATTCGAGTGTCAATTGCTTAATGTCAAGGCCAACAATTCATCAGTAGTTAACTGCAAAGCATGTCATTTGAAGTGGTTACACCTCACTACAAACCACTCTTGTCATTTAATGGGTACTGTTTAACCTGTAACAATGAAAAACTGTAACGCCTGCACACTCCTAGCCACAAAATTTGATATGGACCACCTTTCTATCCTGCTTGGATGTTCGTCAGGTCAGATTGTACTGTTCGTCCTGGTTTAGTATGTTGGCTAGAATCACTCTAATGGATTATCAGATGTTAGTTTATCAGTATTCCAGTAATCCTGTTCCTGCCTTCATTCTTGTGCTTTTCTATAATTCTCACCAACCATTCATTGATTGGTGCTCTCTAGTTTCTAACAATAACCCAACAAGGCCAATATTGAAGTGTGAACTCCACTTGGTGTCCGACCAGTGAACTGGGAATGCCAGGAAAGGATCTTCGACTCTCTCCTTCTTTCTCCTTTTTCTTTTCCATCTGTCAGGGTGCAACTCTGTGATGGATGCCTGTGATTTGTTCTGCTCACCAGCTCCTAGTTGTCTTTGGAAGTTGCATCTGTCTGTGCTACTGTTTGCAATGGTACAACAGCAGGCCAGAACAAACACGCAGGTCAGCGAAATATGCACAATTGTAGCTAACATCTTGGAAGCCACCGTTGCTGGATGGCATATGCTGGACGATGCTTGTGAAAGGATGAAATTGTATGTATCCTGTAGCACTGGCCGGAATTTTCCGAGGACAACTGAGTGTTCTTAAACTTTACAAACTTTCAGTTGTAATTATTTGTTCTTATATTAGCATCAAATTACTATTATGTTAGCAAATCACTATTATTACTATACTATATTCAGGCTTAAATAAATGTATGAAATCTGAAGTAGCTAAATGTGATTACTACAACTTTTTAAGTTTTAGTTTAGCTTGTCCATTCTCAGTTTTGCCACAGAATGACTAAATTGTGTGGACACACCATCGAGTTATGTTAGATCGGCCTATAAAAAGACTCAAGATTCCTTAGAAAGTCTTCGGAGGGTGTTCTTTGTATAGCAAAAGGAAGTGCCGTGTGTGTGAGTGTGTGTCTGTCTGTGTGTGTGCGTGCGTATGTGTGTGTGTGTGAGTCACCGGCTCCTGTTGGTCTGTGTCTGCAGACCCACAAATAAACAGCAGTAAGCCAGCTGGAAATGGGGAAAAGCACAGGCTTCTCGCAGTCTGTATATGGGTTAATACAGTTCATGGGAAAAGGAACCAAACACCCACACACATAATGTACTCACACATGCGCATAAACACACACTCCACTGTCATTTACGCTTTTGAATTTCCCCATCCTCACTGTCCAGGTGTCTACGGAGGACACTGGACAGTTGTTTTCAGCACTCTGTGAATGACTCAGCACTGGTGCCACTCATTGCCGCTTATGTATGGGCACGCAGGTAACATCTGTGCCTTTATTTCCCGGCAGAGGTCACGTGAGCAAGGTTCATCTGTGTGCCAACATGGAGCTTGCTTGACCTTTTGGGTCTTGTTAAAGGTTCTAATGGAAGAAACACTAAGAGGGCTTTGTCCACTGGAGCCCAGCTGTGCTTCTGTCTGTGTCCTCTTCGTTCACAGCACATTGAATTCTTTCTGTCTATGTGTCTGTATTGGCAGTTGGATCGGGATAGTGGATAGTTAGGGTGACCCACCTGGGCTTGTCTGCTTAGATATAGATCTCTATAGGAGGGTCACATAGGATTGGAGAGAGGTGTAGGTGTGAAGCAAAGCCGTAAAAAAGTTTGATTTAGTGTCAGTGATTTACAGCTTTTGAATGAAAGTGTTTTTGAGGTCAATACTTTTGATGACTATACATTTGAGGTTCTCACCGTCACTGTCTCAAAGTTAGCATGTCAGAATGTCTTACAAGGACACCCCACTCCCCCCTCCACGTGCACTTCTTGCCAGACTTGTACATTTGGTCAGAGACATCCTGCAACCACAAGGTCACAGGTTCGAGCCCTGCAACAGCAGATGCGTCCATCACCAACCATCTGTCCTGTCAAAACGTCCTTGAACACAAAACTGGTTCCCTACCTGCTCACTCACTGTAAGCCCTTTGGATAGCAGTATCAGTGGAAATGATGTAAACTTGTCCACCCACCACTCAGGTATGAGAACCTCATTGGATTTGGATTCTTCCAGGCTGACGGGGCCATCTCGGCCAGTACGTTAACTGGATTAGGTTAGCTGATCGTTGGGTTATTAGCTAACAGTGTGTTGTGCTGAGCCCTCGCCAGATGCTGACCTCACCCTGACTTAGCTAGCATGCTGTAGCGATGGTACTAATCATCCAATCAAGTCACAGAAAGGCTAGCCTGTGTTCACTCTCAAAAACAGATCAGGCTCAGGGAAAAACCCTGTCTCTCACGTCAGGCTGTGTTCCCAGCATAGCATACCAGTACACAGACTGGGTGATGTATGGGGAGGAGGGTGAGCTTGTGTTGATCTGGAGGGAGGGGAGGTTACACAGGATGTAGGGAGAGAAAAGCATCCACTGAGAAAATGATGAAGGGTCAGAATGAGAAATGGAGGCTGAGATGAGAAAAATATCTGCTCCCTACTGGAGTCTCGTCATTCATCTGATAAGAGCGGCACATTCTGGTGATGAATGGCCGGTGTCATAAGTCACTCCGACTTTCATATTTTCATGTCTGAATGATAGGATTAATGAGATGTACTGATTGCTCTGAGTTGTTGGTGTTTGCTTCCCTTGTAGCCCAGGCCACATGTTACACTGTCCTTGATTAAACTGATATCTTTTTTAACCTTGCACAGTTGAAATTGGATTTACTTCCTCATAACACTTGAGTATTCACCATTTCAGAAGTGTTGCTACTTCTAAACTACTGCTTTCAACTGTAGCTTACATTGTGTGGTGTGATTTTTAAAAATTAATATTCTATAAACTGAACACTGCTTTAATAATGTGACGGTGTTAATATAATATGATGTGTTTTCTTACACAGTAATGGAACAATCTCCCAACATGTTTACTTAGGACCTCTGATAACAAACAACATGTTAACTGCAGCAGCGCATCATGACGCGCTTCCGTCTGCTGCTTGCTAAATTACCCTGATTGTCATCTTCTCAGGTTTCCTCCTCTGCTGAGAAAAGATAACATCCCTCACTCTATCTGTCCTCGAACATCCCCCTCTTTCACTATCTTGCCTTCTCTAAATCCGGTTATCTCTCTACTCTCATGATGATGATGACCGTTGCATATCTCTTCAATCTTAACAGTACTGCTTGCTATTTCCTCTTTTCTTTTTTCATAAGAATTTGATGTTTTCGCGTTTTGTATGACACATCCATCTGTCAGAATTTAGTGTAAACTGGCAAGTGGTGACACATTTGTGTCATGTGAATGTGAATAAGGATGTACAATTTATTGCATTATCCTTTAATAACCGTTTGGATTTCCTCAGTAAAGACTTACATAAAGACAATAAGGAGGGAAAAAAAATTCATTCCTTCCAAAAATCCAATTCTCTTTTTCCTTTTCTTCTCTTAAGACTCTCCAAGAACATCCCCACCACCAAAGACGTGGAGCCGCTGCTGGAGATCGATGGAGACATCCGCAGCTTTGAGGTGTTCCTCTCCTCCAGGACACCCGTCCTCACTGCCAGAGATGTGGAGATGTTCCTGCCCTGCACCGTCAACCTGGACCCCAAACTCAGGGAGATCATTGCAGGTGCATACACATTCACTATATTGTGCTGATGGTGAGAAATAAAGAAAAAGCCACACATAAAGTGAAAGTTTGAGTAAACCATGAGCTGCTGGAACAGTTTCACAGTACACCTTGTTACTGATTCTTCAAGTCCCAGGAACTCAACATTGTTATATTCATCAAACCCTTCAGTGACCTTGGAGGCATCTGCATTTATGTTTCTCCATTCAATGATTTAAGTTTTTCCTTTAATTTGTCACCTGTGTATATATTTACACTTGACATTTAAATGTGGTTAAAAGGTAAGTTTATTTAATTAAGCTTCATATTTATGTTTACTGAGTATCCATTAACATGTTTAACCAGATCCACTTTGATTGAGTGCAGTGAGTATAGAATTGTCAAGCTTAAAATCTGTGACACATAAACCCACAGACACACATAAACACCTGTCAATCAAAGCATGCCATCACTCTAAAAAGGCTGTTGATGTGCAATTACGACTTAAGGTCCAGGAAGTCCCGGTTTTGCTTTTGTCTGAGAATAAAATTTCCCTGGTGTATTTAGAACTCTTTAAGGTCCGCTTCACTTGTTGAAAAGTCTTCAGATACAGAGATGCATAAGAGATACATAGAGGCAAGAAGAACTGGGCTCTAATGTGATGTGCCAGCACATTTGGAAGTGACATTACTCATAACATTGCAGCAGACTCCGCTCTAAAATCACCCACTGCAGGGGCTCTCAGAAACCCACAGCTCGGTTCTCTTTCCCAAACAATCAAATGTCAAGCAGGTTGCATCTACGGCACTGTGGGATCAACACGATATTTTCACTCGCTGTCGCCAGTCTGCCTCTACTAGTGCACCAGGTTTCACAGTTTGTAGTTAGAACGACGTCATATCGCATCCCTACTAAACTGTAAACCAGAGCGGCGCTGTACTTTTGCTACTGTGCGTCAGCGTCCATTCGACCCATACAGGAGTGTCAATGACGCCTAGTGTGAAGCTGCTGTGTCATAGTGTTATGAGTCTGTTCCGTTGAGTCACGGAGTACACAGCTGACCAAGCTCTACAACCAGATGTCCAGTCTGTAAGGAGGTTTCCTCTCCTAAATGTGTGTAGGTGTGTATCCATGAAACATGTGTTTACTGGTATGTGTGTGTTTGTGTTTGTGTGTGTATGTGTGTTTGCTCAAAGGTGTGTGGGTATTTTTACCTCCACACGTGTCCCCAGGGAGTGGAAGGTGAGCAATGCTCTTTCCCCGTCATCCCGTTCTCTCCACTCCCTCCGTGGTCAGTCGGTACTTGGTGCCCAGTGTCCTGTGGCCAGCCAGTGGGCAGTGCTGTCAATGATACCCGCCCATGAGCCTGACTCACATCATAAGGCTTCCATTGTGTTCACAGGCTGGATTGGGTCTCACTCAACGTGTCATTCAGCAGCCACTTGTATAACCAGGAGACATTCTGGTGCCTGCTTCTGTTTCTGGTTCTTACTTTCTGGCCAGCCGCACAGAGCCACTCTGTTCTGTCCCCGGGCTTATTTAACTTTAATTTGGGAGGTTTTACCAAAGCTCCTACTCAGCTCCCACTCCACTCCTCTCGTAGTCAAATTGATTTATGTGAAAACAATCGTGGCAAAGTACTTATGAGATAGTGTCTATGAGTTCACATGGTCTGCTTTGTTTGTTTACATGGGTGAATTTATATGTCAGGGACGGCGAGGGGCTCCATGTGACAGTCGTAACATGACTGAATACAGAATATGCTGCTTTGTGAGAAAACCGAGTAATAGAAATCAAAGTTAGATTGAAATTCACAGTTTAAGGTTGTTGTATTTGTAACATCTGCGACCGTTCTCTTCAAAATTCAGTTGTTTGCCTTCTATTTTGGATAAGAAGAACATGTTCAGGAACAGGGTTTCTGTTGTATTCCCTGCAGCGCCTCCAGATTCAAGGAATTTTGCTCTTGTGCACGACGATCGTTTGATATGTATTTTTTTCCTCTCTGGATTTACAACTGTCTAAACTCTCTGGAGATGACAGAATAAAGCTACATTTTCGATGCGTGGGTGGATCTGAAGGGTCTTTTATAGTCATCGCCAAGACATGATCATCAGGATCGCAGATAAACAGTTCTTTCTCTTTCTCTCTCTCTCTCTTGTTCTTCCCCCCCCCCCCCCCCCCCCCCCCCTCGTTTCTGTCCTCTCTTAGATGTGCGTGCCGCCAGGGAACAGATGCACATGGGAGGAGTGACCTATCCCACGCTGCCCCTCCAAGAGGCAGTGCCCCGTCCCCAGTCAGGTTATGGCCAGCACTCCGCCGCCTGCTCCCCGGCAGGCTCCTTCGCCGGATCCTTGCCTCCTCAGCCCCACAGTGCCTACTTCAGCGGGATGACTGGCCCGCAGCACCCTTTCTACAACCGGGTGAGACAGGACAGGGAACACTGTTGAGATCCTCAACATTACTACTTTAGAGTCCATCAGGTGCTTGTATTGATGTAGAAAAGCCCAACTGAAAATGTGATTGTCTCGATAAACTAAAATTGAACCAAGTGAATGTTGATCAGTATCTCCTTTACATAAAATAAAATTGAAATGCCTGGCAACTATCTAACAGCAACAATAGGAACTGTTCCTGACATTTTTGTTTGTGTTTGCCTGAGTTCCCTCATATGATTTTCATTTTATTTTATTTATTTTTTTTTACCTCCTCTCCTCCCCATCCCTTCCTTCTCCCCTCATAGCCTTATTTCCCCCATCATGTGTATCACCTGCCAAGGCAATACTCCCACCATGTCCCCTCATCCTTCCGTCACTCCATTAAACCACCCGGTCAACTTAAGGACAGCATCAATGGACTTGTAAGTAATGAAGTAGCGTTAGATCCATGTAACATGTGCCTACGTCCTGCTCTAGATGATGACAGCTTCAGATACGTTAGCTGTGGTGTCGGTTATCTTATGCAACAATGTGTGATATGACTGATGAAATAAATTAGCAACAATCGTTATTGCTCTGTTCTGTCCACTGTTAAAAAAATAAGCAAAAATTTTTGATTTCTGTCATTTCCTTCATCTGAATTAGTCTGATAATACGAGTTAAGAGATAGATTGTTCCATTTCTATTATACATTTTCTAAATTTAATGTTTTAGTTTGCTATCAGGTCCATTGCGTCGACCTACTGCAGTGAACATATATCTCAACACAAAGTCTGACCTTTTATTTTTTTCAACACTTTCTTTTCTTCCTCATTCCTCCATCATTTTCTCCCTTCATCCTTCTCTTCTCCTCATTGTGATGTCATATATTACCATTAAAGTTTCCATTATGGCCTGATGAATTTAGTGTCACAACAGCCCCTCTGCCAAGCCGCGTCCAGACCCAGAGTAAAGAACTGGAAAGTTATTCCATAAATAAAGAGGACAGTTAACTCAACATACTTCAGCTTTTCTCTCTACACAACCTTTGTCTCCATTTTGTGCCCATGTCAGGATGTTATTGCAGAGGATGCCAGAGAAGGCCTCCCCTCCTGTCTCTCTGACTCCACCATGGTAACCTGATTAACATGAACAGACATATTAGTGCACACACTGTACACATATACATAGAATTACAGTTGTGTAGCATTAGGGATTTCCTAATATGTAGTTAGTCCATACTTATTTGGCTAGTGCTTTAACCAATGATTTAAATGCATTTTTTTTGTTAAGTGGTAACATAAGCATGTTAAAAATGCACGCCTGAGTTTTTGCAGACGTTTGATGCATGGAAACATGCAGTTGTTGCATGCACATTGACTCATTTGTCACTATTTAATTCGCGGCTGTGGTTTTTACAAAAGCTGAGAGAACAAATATAGACTCACACACCCACTGCTCACTACAACACCTGCTACTACAATAAATACTTAAAGCTGCATCCGGTGTGACTGTGACCACTAAAGCTGGTTCGCACAATCTATAGCATATGTTAAATGTAGCAGAGTTAATGGATCACATTCTTTTTTTAAAAATGGACATAAAAGTATTGTTAACCCACCTCAGGAATGCATGGAGTTGTACTCAAACAAACCTGAATCTCTGCACCCAGATATTCACACATTTCAAGAGAGAGCAGCTTCTATTAGAACAATTTAATGATAACGCTACTCAGGAGATTTCTGCTCCACAAAGCCACTTATCAGGGCACTGCCAGCAAGCGTTTAAAGGAGCTGTATGAAAGATTTAAATATAGATTAATGAAATGTTCCCTCTCGCCATCTCACTTCTCTCTCTGTATTTCTTTTTTTTTTTTTTTTTTTTGCTCTATATCTTCCTCTTTTCCTTTATACCTTCATCACTTTCTTAAATGTTATAAGCTTTTTCATTCTTCATATCTTTCCCCCTGCTCTTTTGTCTCCTCTCCTCTGCAGTATAAATTTCTTCAGTTTCATCCCATTCTGGCTCTTCTATGTACATTAGTCCATCTTATCCCTTTCTGGTTCACACTTGATCTCTTTGTGCAGCGTTCACATGTGCCTGTTTTTCTGTGAATGTGAACGTGTATGCACACCGGCTCATTTGTGTGTGACTCTTTGGATATGTAAGCGGGCCTAGCCCAGTGTAATTGCCTAGCTGATATAAGTGTGAGTATGGATTGCTCGGGCTGCCGGGATTATCATCAGAGCAACTGTTGGGGGCTGGCAACACACACACACACACTCACACAGTCACACACATGCACACACACTGACAATGAGCCCAGCGCTGGTAAAGCTTATCTCCTTACCAAGACGCTTCCTCCCTCGCAGAGCTCTGTTTCCTCTTCCCCATCCTTCTGCCCAGCCCTGAGCTCAGCCCAGCTGTAATTACAGTCTTATCACACACACTGGGAGGGTTCACACACACGAACACACACATAACGCGCACACACAGACACACCCGCAGACATCTACGCTTTCACTCGCGTTTTTGGAACACACGCTCGCCGTCTGAATCGAGGCGTCTTATTCAAGGCCTGCCCTGAATTGAAACTTCTGCTTTTTTTTTTTTTTGTCTTGTGCGGTGTGAGAGATGTCTCATTCTCTCACTCAGTTTTTCTGTCTGTGTCTGTGTCTGTCTCGTCCACAATCCGTTCTGTCTGCAGATTATGACTCTAAAAGCCGGCTGACTCCAGTGAAAACAAAATCTCCTTGTGTAATAATTCTACTTCCAATAGCCTCGTCTTTTGCAGGCTAACGTGGCTGGCAAGCTGCTGCAAAGGAACCGTCTCCTCCCCTGCTGCGAGACAGATAAATGTCTGTCTGCCCTGTTGTCAATGTCTCTCCTGTCCCCTGATGATGAGTTCAAAATGCGCTTGTGTACTTCTGCTTGTCTGTCTGCAGTTTCCGTCTTAATTTTTGCCCATACACCCCACCTTTTTTTTTTTTTCACAGGTTCAGTCTCGGCTTTATACCGCTATAAATGTCTGTGTGTATTTTTGTCTGACTATTTGTCCGTCTGCTTCTTTTTGTCTCCTTATCAAGCATTTAAAGGCGCTGCCTTACAAATTAAAGCAGGTACACCTATGGTTTCATGGCTACTTTCATCTCCGCCTCCAACCCTCTCTTCATCTTCCACATCATCTCTAACACTAACCCACTGATTCATTGCTTCCAAGCGTGCTTTAGAAAGAGATATTATCACTTAGAAGTCAACTTTCGGTCTCAGTGTGTATGAAGTAGTTGAGTAGATACACTAACGTAGTTTCATTCCAGAGTAAAACCTGCATTATGTGGACATGAACAGTAGTTAAACTCCCCGAGTGTCAGTCTTTATCCTTTTGCCCACCACGACAGAAAGTTGGCACCTACTATTGTGTACTGTATTGTTTGAGCTGCTTATTCTTTTTTGTCTAACAACCACTCAGAGTCCAATTAAGCTCTACACTCCTCTCCCTCGAAACCAGAAACAAAGCCGGGGGGCTTAGTCTGAAGCCATGTCTTAATGGTGTTAATAGCCGGGGAGAGCAGAGATGACGAGGGAGGGAGGGAGGAAGGGAGGGAGCAGGAAGAAAAGATGGGGGAGAGAGGAACAAGAGTGATGGAAAAGAAAGTAGGAGGTCAGCGAGGGAAGGAATGCGAAAGGAAGGAAGGAAGGAAGAAAAGAACGAGAGCTAGGGTTCACAAAGACAAGCAGGCCCAGAGAGGAGAGGGGTGAGTGAAGAAGGGGGAGGGGAGTGGGATGAAGAGGTTTGTTTAGTTTTTGTGCCAGCGGGTGGCATGTTGGCTGTCTGTGAGGCCTTGAACAGCATCAACAGGCCACTGGTATTACTCACATCAAGCCTCGTAGCCACTCGACGACGGTCGCTCGGCTCAGCTGCGCCTCACAGACTTACAGACTCCATCCCTTAAGTGTTGTGCACACACTTAACGTGCTTATATATACAGTGAGAAAAAGAACAAGAGCAGGTAACTGTATTTGGATAGGGTGGCAGCTTTGTTTACTTTTACACTTACACTGTGTGACTGATAGAGAGAATTACTGCGTGGGATTGTGGTTTTGCACCTCTGTGTTCTTCACGGTAACAGGTCTGCACGTCTCTGTCAGGAATTGCCGCTCGATTTGCCCTAATCAGAGTGTCAAGAGTGACGAGTTACTTTAACAGAGTATGCAGTTTGCCCTTGGTAACCTTAACTCACAAAGAAAAGCCTGAATATGTTGTTTTCTATTCTAATTGTACGTGTGTGTGTGTGTGTGTGTGTGTGTGTGTGTGTAGGGCTCTCCTGCGGTCCTGCTCAGCTCTATGAACACAGATGCAGTGTGTGAGCGTCTCAAACAGATCGATGGAATCGACTCCAACATGCTGTCTCAGTATACCTCCACTGTCAAGAAGGTACATACAGAGATTGTATCTATGTAGTCTCTACTAAATATAATGACTTACTACTTCAGCAGATTTTTTTTGCAGTGGTTTTATGACACTTTTTCAGTTCAAGATACTTGATCTGTTTTCTTGTGTAGCTTTTTTTCTCTCTTCACTGCGTCCCCACTTGATTGTCGAGGACAAGCAGACATCGTCATGGATATATGAAGACATTTCGCCTCTCATTGAAGGGGCTTCTTCAGTTCTCATTGGTGGGTATTCCCAGGTGTTTAACCTCTGTGGGGTCAGTAACAAGGTCATTGATACCACTTGGTTTGTTGGTGCTCCTGACTATTGTAACGAGAGTCGTTGGAGTCACCTGAGGCCAGATGTAAACAACAGTAGTTAGAGTTGTCACATGAGGCCAAATGTGAATGCTTGTCAAATCTCCAAGAGGAGTGAAGGAGGCTTTCTACGTCAAAATAGAGAAACCATCCTTCAACAGAGGAGGACGTCTACAACACCACTTATCCACCACCTACAATGCTGTCCTTTCATCCCTTCCCAAGAGACTTAACAACCATTCACATTTGGCCTCATGTGACAACTCCAACGACTGTCGTCTACACTTGGCCTCGGGTGACTCCAATGACTCTTTAACGACTGTCATTAAAAATGCCTGAAGCACTAACAAAGAGACCTGGGAATACCCGCCGGTCAGTTAGAAGTGAAGAAGCCCTTCTGGATGAAATGTCTTGGAGTATCTAGTCCACTTGTCCTCGATTCAACCCTTCAACCCTAACAGTAACCTGGATGACTGAATCTTCACAGACATGTCAATCAAATGTTGAACAAACCATTCAGTCCCTTCATTGTCTATTGCAGGCTAATATAAACGGACGGGTGCTGTCTCAGTGCAACCTGGACGAGCTGAAGAAAGAGATGGAGATGAACTTTGGCGACTGGCAGCTCTTCAGGGGAATGGTGAAACTTTAAACTTTACTTGCCTCACGGCCTGCTTTAATATTAAGTTGGAATATTGTATATAATGTATTATTAACTCAGAATAGGTGTGTTATTAATAGACATAAATGTTAGTCCATAAACAAGTAATAAGCACATTCATTACTTTAGAGTAAAGGCTTGAAATAGATTTATAATAGCATACATCCTCCTCACTGTGATACTTTACAGACACTCAGCTGTGCCGCGGCCCTCCTGTTGACATACGTCAGCTCTTGTTTATTCCAAAAAAGAAGCAAGACAGCAAATTGTAATACAACATCTTGTGCCTGCGCTGAGATATTGGAACAGGAGATTTTATAATCCGTATTACGAGAAGCGCGCTAGTCAGTCAGCCTGGAGTCCAGTGGACTGAGCCGGGGCTGAAATCACTAACACGTGTAGTCGGCTCCACTTTCGTCAGATGTCAGTCTGTGTTCCTAATACCAAACCAGAGCCCTGGATTGGTCATGTTTTACCAGACATCTGATGCAGAGCTCATGCAGGAGCAGCTGGAAAGTGCACTGGCATCCCGGTTCCATGTAACCAGTGTTGTTCTGCCAGGACACAGCCAGCACAGCCATCTGGTTCAAGATGGCTGACTGATATCTGGATGAAGGGAGGTTATTGTCGGGCAGGAGTGGACAGCTGAGTAGCTCCACTTAAGGAACAGCTCACTATTCTCCTCTCACAAGCACATGATGTTGTTGCTGTCTTGCTATTTTCCACAAGCTTTTAAAAAAAATCTTTTTTTTTTACCTTCTGTTTCTTAAAAGTCAAAGTACTTGTTGATCTGAAATATTGAAACATGATGGGTTTTTTTTCCCAGGTGATGGAACAACGGCATGCTGAAAGCCAGGCTCTGCTTCAGGATGAATCCCGAGCTACTAGTGAGCAGGGCAGCAGCGTGCATCACGGGGAGCCCAGCAGACGCTCGGGGGGAGTCCAGCATGAAGGAGGGGCCTTCAGCCTCAACCTCAGCTTTGAAGAGCTCAGTGGAGCGGGGCTGGAAGAGGCTCCAAGATACATCAACCACTCACACTGGCCGGTCAGTCATTCTGTTAGGAAGTCTAAATACACCACAACATCAGATATGATCAGACAGACGCGCTGTATGCATGCACATTTTACTTGCTCACATTTACACGTAAAAGAGATAAGAAGTATAAAAGTTGATTGTGTAAGCGTATAATTTGCGTATTGCAAGGCCACACTTCCAAAACTGTCACATGGCCTCATGTCTTCTCTACTAAGCACGCATTTAGCCAATGTGCTGGTGACATTAATGTGGTTTTGAGCAAGAAAAGAGCAAGGCGGAGCATTGCAGAATTAAAAATACACACACACACATACACACTGCAGAACACCAAAAGGTGCCAACGGGCCCCCTGTTTGTTATTTTCACCTTCCCTATTCCCAATTTGCAAAATCTCTGAAAAACGAGCAACACTCACACGTAGACAGCTGGCTCTGCTTCTATTTTATATGATCTCACTTTGTGATCTGTTTCAAATTCAAATCATCCAACACTGAAAACACACCACGGCTTTCATTGCCACTCCGCCTGCTGTCTTTGCCAGTAACTTTTTCAGCATATCCTGTTCTCATATTCTGAATGTTTCATCCGTTACTAATGTAAATATGGAACTTTATTTTTAAAAACCTTATTGTAACTGCCACAGAGTCATGTTAATTACATTCAGGTGTCGTGCACTCTGTCCTACAGCAGTCTCCCTCTTGCAGTTACCTACAAAATGAACATATTAATAAACAAATTCACAGTGGGTCTAACTTTTCCCTCGTCTTGTCAGGTGACAAATCTCCGCACTTCAAGCATGTCCAGCCTCAACTCCCAGGAATCCTCTAATGACATCTGCAAACTGACAGACAAACAGCAGGCTGAGTATCGTGATGCCTACAAAGAGTACATCGCTCAGATGGCCCAAGTGGAGATGTCCGGCAGTGGGGGAGAGAGACCGGTGCAGCCCCACCCTGGACAGTTCCTCCAGGCTGGCGGCTCAGAGGACAAAGGGGTGAGCGGACAGTCATGAGTACACTGTTGACTTTTTTATCACTGCATCACTAACGGCATTAATAGTTTAGTCAAATCAGAGTAGAAGCTCCCACTGTCAGTAAACAGAAGGGGGGAAAAAAACCATGTGGTTTAATTTACTGTTGCCATACTTGTGTAGACACAGCTCTGAGGTCAGCCTGTATGTTGTGTCGATCTAAAACTTGTGTTTTTAAAATGTTGTAAATTCTCTGGCCTGTTCAATGTTAAGAGTCTTATTCTATGCTGGGAAAGGGGAGATCACTGCTTCTTGCATTTCTTAATTATTGGCTTATAGTCTTTGTTTCTCTTGGCACATGATGGAGAGACAGGAATCCCCTCTTCAGAGGCCTCTCAGCCAATAGCACAGGATACTGTATATTTTCATGTCCTTCTCAATGAATCCTCTTCCCGTTCCCCAGGCCAAGGAGGGAGCTGACCAAGACAGCCGCAAGCCCTTCACCAAGAGAGGCTCCAAGACTAGCGATGCCACAGACTTCGCCTCAGGGACCGATGCCCAGCTCCTAGACCCAATCAGCGAAGAGGATGAGAAGCTGGACCACAGCACGGCGTCCTCCAGGACTCCAGGCTCCAAGAAGAAAGATACCGGCCCATGCTACCACAAGCTGCCCAGCGATGAAGATTCAGGCCCGGAAGAAACTGACAACACCACACCTCTCCTCCACAGAGAGGCAAGAGGCGGTGCTGCGTCCCCCCACAGAGCCTCCGAGCCCAGTGGGCCGCTGACCAAGCCTGGCTTCCTCCCCGAAATCCTCCTGGATAAGAAAGACTCGTCCGACTCGGGGATGCGCTCCAGCACCAGCTCGTCAGACCGCTCTCTGGAGGAGGCTGAAGGAGACGCCGCAAGAGGGAGAGAAGCACTGAAGCCCAGCCTGATTGAATTGGAGCTGGAGGGCCTGGTGAAGAAGAGGGGCCTCCTCCCCAGCAGCCTGAGCGGCCTGCAGGACGCGACGGTGGCCCGCATGTCCATCTGCTCCGAAGCTCCGTCCGAGGCCAGCCTGATGGCCAGCAGCCCCGACGAGGGGTGGGTGTCCAGCGGGGTGAGCAACCTCAACCGCACTGACAGCAACACCACCCTTAATAACAACACAAACAGCCTGAGCGACACCACCAACTCCAACACCAACAACAGCCATCAGCAGCAAGCTAACATCACAGGCACAGAGTCCACCACCACCTCCTCCTCCTCCAGCATCATCGACTCGCCAGCTGTCATCGTCACCCCCGGCAGCAGCAACACTGCCAACACCACGGCTGCCACCGTCCATCGCAACCAGAACCTGCGCACCATCAGTCTGGGAGATGAGAGGGAGAGCGTCCTCTAAGAAGCCATATGTGGTTTGTTATTCTGAGAAAGGTTCACGTAGGATGTTGTTCTTAATGTCGTTGGTTGACGTAATTATACTGTTGATGTCGTGACGTGTGCCAAAGAAGTAGAGTTTCTCTGTATTCAACTGTTAGGAAGAAAAAAAAGTAGGAAGTGTTGCTGTGAATCAAGAGTAAAGCAATGAAAAGCTTTAGTTATTCAGGTTAGTATAAAAAACCACCATAATCTGATACATTTATGAATACATCACATACACAAACACATATTTTTGTGATCCCATTTCTTTGGATAATTACTGATTTCTTTCTCATGTGAATGTGGTGCTGTTATATAGAAATGATGTGATGATGTGTTTAGTGATAGAATGTTTCATGTTACAAAAAAAAAAGTGTTGCCTCAGAAAATGTAGCTATAACTGAAAAAAGTTGAGCAATGTTACTGAAGCTTCTCGGCTCCAAAGCGTTCTGTGCGGTGCGACGTTTGGTAGTTAAAACATTTCAACTAGATGGAAATGTAGACAGTAGTGCATTTTGTTGTTGACAGTCTGTGTGATAGAAGAGGTTTTCGCATGCACTATTAGTCTCCAAAGTGGTGATTGTCTTTTCCAAAGTTACTTGTGAAACTGTTTTGTGAATCAATAAACATTTTTGGCTATGTAGACCCTTGTAATTAAGTCTTGTGTTTTTCTATTTTCTTCTCTTCCTCGCAGGAAAAAAAATGTTTCTACAGTGAACACTGAGTAAACTGGGATTAGCCTGTAAATAAACCGAAATACTCCACAATTAAAAGATGTATCTAAAGCAATTTGAGAAAGAAAAAGAAGAGTGACATGCAAGGAGTGGGCTTCATTGGTAGGATTCATATTGGCCGATAGATGGCGCACTCTCCATACAAACGTACTGCAGGCTGGTGGCACAGACACTGCCTGTCAGATTAAATACGGAGTCTAACAACTTCAGCTCAGTGACTCTCTAAGTGGAGTTTGGGTACCTGCGGGCGTCATGTAGGAGGTTCCCATAATACTTTGCATTTAACTGCAAAGAAATCAAACTTAATTTATTTCGTTTACTTTATAAAGTGGTGGTGGAGTTAAAGTTTTGATAGGTAAAGAGAAAGTTTTTATACAGATTATACACACTTAATCAAGAAAAATCCAATAAAGGAGCCTTGAGGTAAAGTAACCAAAAGTGGGTTCATATCTTAATGCTCAATGTTGTGAGAACGTTTGGGAAGCGATGCTGTAATGTAAAGGAGATGCTTTACAGCTGGGTCAAATGTCACCCAGTATCCTACAGTATACTGGCTACCACTGCCTTTCTCGCCACAGCACCTTTACAATATATTACGCACTGCAGTCCTTAAAAGATCTTTTTAGTCTTAGACTCCTCGGTTGCTCAACATGTCGCCCTCTAAACTAAGAATTATTACACCATCGCTTGCTTCACATTTACTGGCACCAAAGCAGCGCATGTATTACTTCCAGGTGCTCTTAATACTTTTTAAAAAAAATATATTTCACCTGGCTGATGGTCAAACATTTGGACAGCAGTGGTATTTGATTTGACAAATGACAGAAAAGGTCACCATTTTTTCCTTTTTTTTTTTTTTTTTTTAAAAAGGAGAAGTTCGTTTTGTCAAACTTTTAAAGAGAGCAACAAATAGGCCCAACCAATTAAAAGTTAGTTAGAATGTAAGAAATAAGCTCTCATGAAGTGAATATTACTTTGGGGTCTGTTACGCATCACAGCCCCCAGTTTCACCTTAAAATTTCCATAATTGTCTACTTCTTTTTAAACACATAGCCTACAGCCCACTGCTTTAATGGCTGCGGCTGTCACGCTAAGCTATTTAATCCTATTTACTTTACATAGCGTGTAAGAAAGTAAAAGTGCAGTCAGTGCGCCCTAAATAAGCCTTTATGCAACTGTGTGCCCTCAGGTCGTGTTTGCCTGAAGGAGGGGGCGAGGGGGGAAGTGACGCTGTGTTTTAGACCGTTATAGGTCACATACATACATACTGCAGGTCTGATAAGGACACTTTGTTATGGGATTTGTCTTTTGAAGTGCGTCCGATGTTCGCCGTTCATATAGCGCCATGTCATATCCCATACGGTCATGGAGAAAGTCAGCTTGACGCACAGCTGGATTTTACGCACTGGTTTTGGTTTCTTCCACTGGGGTCATGATTACAGTCTGCTCTGAAACCACTGACACCCAACACTGAATTCTCAACTTTCTTTACCCCACCACCGTCCACCCCCCCACCACCCCCAAAATGAAACATGTTCAAATGTGCGTTTTTGATTTATTTTTGTATAAAAAAGGTACAATTTACTTTTATAAAAAGTTTCAGAATAATTAAGTACAACATTACACTTTTGCAGAAGTTTCAAATTCCTGCAACTATACAAGATAAACTCCCGAGAGTTCACAAGGTTTCATTCTTTCATTTAACTTGTTTTCTTTTTTTTTTTTTTTTTTTTTTTTTTTAAAACAACGTCCAGTCCTTCATGTGCCAACAACTCTGACAAGACAAGACTAAACTTTTTACAGTAACTAACCAAGTTGTCTTTTCTATTCACGTTCCCACCTTCGCAAAAAAAGCGAAGACTTCAACAAGGAGGGGATAAGGGGTGAAAGGGGAGAAATAATCCTTGTGACAATAATCTCGTTTTTCCTCCCACTGTCGGGAATATAACGTGCCTTCCATTTTCCAGAAAGGACCCACAAATAAAAAAAAAAATTCTTAAGTTAAATAATAATGAAGTGTCCAAACAGAAAACACATCACATAAGATTGTCCCATAATAAGCAAAAGTCTCTTGATTTCAGCGTCAGAAGAAAAAGAAAAATCCAGGCCTGGAGGACAGAGGTTGGAGGAAGGGGGGTGGAGGGGAGGGGGGGGGCAGGGGGGTGGGTGGGTGGGTGTGGAGGTGGTGGTGGGGGAGGAAAGTCCTGCTCCCCAGGTCCTGTGTGTGTTTTTGCGTCTTGACCAAACACCTGCAAAAGATTGAGAAAGAGAGGCGTGTTTTAGAAAATGCAAACAGGGCAGAGATCCGGACAGACTGGCGCCAGGGAGGAAGCCGCAGTTTTTAACATTTAACCAAACACTCCCAATACTAAGCAAACCCTGCGCTCCAGATGTGTACACACACACACAGAGAGAGAGAGAGAGAGAGAGAGAGAGAGAGAGAGAGAGAGAGAGAGAGAGAGAGAGAGAGAGAGAGAGAGAGAGAGAGAGAAGGGAGGGACGCACACACACTTTTCGCACAACTTCAGCCTACAATCTGGGGAAGAATCAGCGTAATTGCCGCTCAGCTGGCGCCTACCCACTTCTTGTACCAATTATGTGCAGACATCGTAGTAGCAGTAATCCAAACAGCCATTATTTTTCTGTTGCAGATGCTCTTCATTATAGACACAAGAGGGTATAATACAGCCCTGACGACTACTACTTATATACAGTAACCCAAAGCAGCCTGGAGCTCCCATTTTATTTTCAGTGCAAAATAAATTGCAAAGATAATAATTAAAAAAAAAAAAAAAACTACCAGCGAAATGTCTTTGGACACAGAGCCATTACAGATGAATTATTCGATTAATCGTCATATCCTGAAGGGTCTTTTTTTGGGGTTAAGATTCTGCTTCTAACTGATTCCTTTTCAAGCTCCACTACATTTTATTATTATTATTTTTTTCCCAAATATATCTATATATCATGTGAGATCAAATTTGGATTCAAGTCAAGCCAACTGTCTGTGTGCCTTGTCATAACTGACGCGCAGTGTTGCAGCGCATACTCATGCAAAACATATTGGGACCTTTTAGAGCAACGTGAGACGACAGTCACATTAGCAGGGAACAAATGGATTGGTAAATGGTAATTCTAGCCCATTCTGCTTCAGCAGACTGGGAGACAGGCTGTAGCGGAGCCTAAAAGCCCTGGACAGAATGCAGCAGCAGACATGAGGACAGCCTACTTACCGCTTTAACGATGCAGAGTCCGGCTGTCATCTGTCATCAGCTCTGATGGCAACTCCGGGGACTGAAAACAAACAAACAAACAAAATGTTTTTTTTTTCTCTTTAACGCAGCATCATATTGGAGGTGTCTATCATTGTAACAGTGTTATGTAGGTCGAATCGTTTCTTCATCTGATTCAGAACAAAAGGGAAACACACACACACACACACACACACAAACATGCCATTTTCCCCTTTTACCAACAAGCCATTTTGTGCGAGTTACGCATCGGCTACAAAGGCGCGCTGGCTATGCGCACAAATAAAACACACAACATTTCTTTCACAACACACCAGTCTGTCGTCCCCCCACCCCCCTCCTCATCCTCATCCTCCTCCTCTTCCTCCTCCAGTTAGGATCAGCTACGGTGTAATTACCTGTAACGACAAGATGCTGATATCTGTGTTGAGGGTGGTCAGAGGGGTCCTGGATGGAGCCTGCCCCGGCCGCGCGGGGTGATGCAGGCTGGTTAGTGCGACACTGGAGTCCAGCGCAATCTGCAGGTCCAGGATGTAGTCGATGACATGCTGCAGGATTTCCATCTTGCTGACGTTCTTGTTCTGGGGGATGCTGGGCACCAGCTCCTTCAGCTTGGAGTAGCAGTCGTTCATGTTGTACAGCAGGCTGAGCGGGTCGTCCACCGGGGTCTTGCTCCGAGAGATTCCCAAGGAGTGCTCTGATAAATTCGCGTTGTTTTTCCGGAAGGACCGCACGGGGCTTATTGCTTTCATGTTGTCAGTGTTAAGTTAAGCGAGACCGGGTTTTTTTTCGCTCTCTCTTTTGCTTGTGTCGATATCTTGCTTCTTTAAAGTCCTACTTTAGCCAGACGACCCGCGATCAGACTGGATTACCAAGTTGTCAGTGTGGTTTATATAGGCAGCAGGCAGGGCATGCGACACAGGCGGGTCAAAAGAGATGATTGGTCAGGAGCTGAGTGTCACTCAACGTCTATTCGCTCTGCTATAGGCTCCTATGGTTCAAGTCCCTCCTCTTTTCCTCCGCGTTACCAGTGGCAACGCATGTTGGAGGCGGAACCCAGAGGGCGCTTCAGCAGCTCCGGTGGGCAATTTGGAAAATTAAGCCCTTACCTGTTTCTGATCAAGAAAATTAATGATTCGCATGGTTGTCAATTGAGTAATATGGCGAGGTGTGAGAACGCGCCAAAACGGGATTAAATTGGGTCTTATGGTTTTGTCACGTAGAGCAAAGATCAAGCAGAAATGTATTTAGAACAATGTATTTAAAAATCAAAAGGGTTGCAGCCAGAATAAATATATATTTGTTATCTACACAACACAGCAAAAATAATTAGTTTATTTGTGTAATAGCTCATCTTCAAGACAAATGAATCATTTATAGTCAGTCATGGCTCTTCTTCTACTTTTTCCTATAAATGCTGTTGCCATGTGCGCTTTTTGGAGGTGTGGAGCAGTGATGATAGGGACCAAAAGCTCAGGCGCGTCTGATGATTCCTAATTCACACAAGCCCGGACCGGTGTGAAGTTTCTGAGTGGCAAACTGAAACAGCTTCCACCAGGAAAATGTTTGAGTAGAAAACTAAAACAATTTCCACCAGTAAATTGTTTTTTTTAAAACTTGCTTTTGATGTTTTTACGCATGGTAACATGTTCCTTGCGCATGACTTTTTTTTGGCTCTATTTGAGTTTATGTGGTAATATTTAATCAGATTAAGCAAACTGGAGCACTTTATGATAAGCTATTGATTTTCTGTTAACAGCAGCACATTACACCGTGAAGCGTATTGCTATATTTTGGAGATGATGCGCAACAGTGCTGATTAGAAAAGAAAAAAAAATAGGAGTTGATGGAAAACTTTCTGCATTGTTTTTCACTGCACAGGTTTATAACGAACCAGAGAATAAATCTTGTAATTTGAGTCTTTCTCTATGCAGTAAACCTCAGATTAAACATGGACTTTGTCTAAAAAACAAAACAAAAACAACTAGTTCGGGTGCAGCTATAAAGGTCCCGTGCCTCTCTGTGTTGGTTGTCACCTGAGTTGTAGTGTGCCAGAGTTCATTTAGTCACGGCCCTGTAAATGTGGCTTTCATATTTGAGCACGTGAAGAGGTGATTAAACACTATTGACACTTTCATGTTTCCTGAATGACTCATTTGTTTGTAGGAATTACACGCTTCACTCTTCAGCTGAAGGTGGGGGGGGGGGGGGGGGAGTGAGGTTGAGGGGTGGGTGGGTAGGGTGAGGGTTTACTAATTGAGCAGTTGTGGATTGTTGTGATGTGCTTTTTTTGGCTTTGTGGATTAAATGTCCGCACTACTTTTTTTTTTTTATAAGAGTGGGATGGACAGACAGAGAGTAAAGAGGAAGTGGTTATGATTTGATTTGGATACGTTTGGTTTATTTTGACAATGACAATACGGCTGAAAGAAAAAAAAAGAAAAGAAAAAACATCCTAAAAACTTGGAGTAATCCCGTATGGACAAGAATGAACAAGTAGCAGGAGAAGCCAGTTTGCAGGTAGACAGGTAGAAAGAAACAAGCTGATCTTCTCTGGATTACTGTGAGCAGAGATAGTGAAGAGAAGATCTGCTCTAACCTACAATAATCCACATAATGATGATTCTGTGTCCCGATACACTACGCCAAAGAAATGTTTTTGCAGGAGCCTATTTGACAAAATCCAGCAAAACACCATCTGTGTCATTGTTATATTCACCAGCTTCTCCTTCAGCTGTCTGAGGATCCTGTGTTGTTGTGTTTTTTTTTTTAAATCTTTTTTTTATGCATTTCTAATATAATCTGGAGCTCCTGCAGTCTGTGTCCACATCTGGTGCAATAGGATTTTTCCATTTTCTCCCCTTCTTCCTCTCGCTCCCACAGCTGTGTACATTTCGCACGACGCCCCTGACTGATGCCTGACAGACAGGTGATGAATTGGCGCAAGAGCACGTCGGTGCAGAGCCGAGAGAAGCACCTCCACCTCCAGCAGCAGCAGCCTCACTTCTACCTCTCTCCCTCCCTCTCTCTGTCTCTCTCTCTCTCTCTCTCTCTCTTCCCTGTTTCTCTTCCCCCCTCTCTCTCTCTCTCTCTCGGTCTTTGGAGCAGACTCTCTGGCGCCGGCGCCGTGACGTCACCCCATTCACAGCAGCCCTCGAGCCAGCCCTCGCGGCGCCGCTGAGGCGGTTTCCATGGAGATGGGGTTTCGGGGTTGTCAATCAGAGGTGGTTCTCAGCTGATCAACCCGGGGGCCTGGATGTTTTAACACCGGGTTCGTCTCTGATGTCGCTGCTGGTCAAATGCTGTACTTAATTAAAAACGGGAGATTCATTGAGTTTTTACATTTCATCACTTCTACTAAAAAATTGTTGCACCTACTGCATCTTTTAGTCCACTATATTTATCAGACAGATCTAGTTATTAGCTACAGATTGAGATTTTACATACAAAACAATGCTAAAATATAAAACACTGTAACAGATTAAACAAATAAACAGTAGGACTATAAATATAATGGTGAGTCCATCTCAACCAGCTACAACAGTAACATACTTATATGCTACACTGATGCATCATTAACGATAATTCATACAGGCTAATATAAACACATTGAGCACTTTATTAGGAACACCTGTTATTATTGAGGTAGTAGTGGGTGGTGGTGGTGATGTACTGGAGTGCATTATATTGAAAAGTATTTCTAATATTTTGTAATCCCATTAACAGACATGATGGTGGAATTGTCACTGCATTGTGAGCACTTTTACTTTTAATACTTTATTTTGCCATTAATAGCCTATTTATCTATGGCTCACTTTTACTTGAGTGTCATTTTAAATACAGAACTATTATATAGTATTTTTTACAATGCAGTATTGCTACTTTTACTTAAGTATTGGAGTCTTCTCCCTCCATCATTGAGATTCACCAACTCCTTCCTTTTACTGTTGTCCTTGTCTTTCATTCATGGTGCAAATAAACAGCATGTGTGTGTGTATGAAATATGCCTTATAAATAAAAAGTATTGTTTTATAAAAGAAACAATTAAAATTCATTTGTCTTAAACTCTCTCAGTAAGTTTGGATTCAATAGATCCAACTAGTGGGTAAAAAAAACAGCTTGCAAAATATTTTCACTCATGAAAAGGTCTCACAAAATAGGTCAAAATGTTTAAAATCTATATTTAAATAGGTTGTTTGTGCTCTATCTTCTACTTGTTTCCAGATGTGGCAGCATGATGACCAACCTCACTCTGTAAATGGGTGTCAAAGCTTATGAATGGCCATGTGGAGTTATTTATTCATTCACCATAATGCCTTGCACACTCCAGGAGCAAGAACCGGAAAAAAAGAAAAGAAAAAAAAAAAGTTTGTGACCCAACATCCAAACGTTTGCCATGCTGAGCCCACGCGCAAGTACAGAGAGAGACAACCACAAGTCTTTTTTGAAGTTTCTCAAAACTTTCTTTTACCCCACCATGACTCAAAGGCATTCTTACACAAATAAAACCACCAGTATCCCTGCTTCTCTTCCCGGCGACCAACCTATTAGTTTGGGTTCAGGAGATAAGGTTTAGAAAACAAAGCGGAGCTGCCAACCGGCTGAAGTGCGCCCTGCAGCCCCGGCGTCGGACTGTCTGCGCTCCGGTCAACTGTTGATCCTCCTCCCTGCAGCTGCACTCAACTCTCTGAGTAAATATTAGTCTGATTTGAAATGATTCACTCGTTTTTGTCCTCGTGCCAAAGTTATTTTTAATCACAGAAAGTTATTTACAAACGTATTTTTGGGCGACACAACGAGTAGACTACGCATGCCAAATTCACGCAAATATCACAGGTCACAAATTACCAATTGACCCTCAGGAGATTTAAAAAACACCTGAAAAAGTGTATTAAAGTCGATTTAAACCTGAGGAGAAACCACCAACATTATTAAAGTCCCATTAGGAATTAAATAGCTACGGTCTACTTGTTTTTTTTTCACTCACTATCTTGATTTATATTTTAAATTTCCAGCCTACACGTACAAACCGCGCACCTATACACATTGAATCCCGCTCGTTTCACACTCCGTGTCCTTCGAGGCAACATAAGCATCAGCCGGTTCACGAATATGCTAGTCTTTAACTTTTTTTTGTAATTTATTTTGTGCTCCCCACCGTCCCAGAGTGGTGAAAAGTCTCGCGCTCTCCTCTTCATCCACGCGCCGGTCGCGTGGAAGAGTGTACACATGACGGTGGCGCAGGGACTCTTGTAAGCAGCGTCGACCCTGTGAGGCGTGGTTTGCTATTATACACCCCCAAACGGCAGTGATGTGGTGCCACCCGGAGTAAATGCAGCAGGAGGGGTTGAACTGTGATCTCCACTGGGTGAATATCATGAATTAAAACAACATTAGTGCCAATAGAATGTGACAAAAACTTTATTTTACTCCTATTGGCGTGAAAGGGCTTTCAGTGCACTCCAGGCTTACAACTAACATTTTCATGATATATTAATGTGCTGTTTAGTTTCACATTAATGAATAGCTTTGCCTTTAAAATGTTTTGCAGAGCCCAAGGTAGCCATAGTTTATTGTCATATATAATGAAGACAAGCAGAATATTCTCACACATGAGATGCTAGAACCATAAAATGGTTTGACATTTTTGTTTGATAATTGACTGAAACGATTAGTGAGTCATAGAATAGTTGGATTAATTGACTAGTTGTTTCATCTCTGATGCTTTCGCCAAAAATCGGACTGAAAAGTTGTGTAAACTGTGTTTTAGCATCATTCACAATGTAGTTAGTGTGAAATAATGAAGGGCACATCTCTGTGAGTAGTCTGAGAGTTATTGTGTACATTTTTTGATCATTGAAAGCTGTGCCTGAAACATCACTAAGCTAACAATTCTCTTTTTGAGTGAAATGTGAACTGCTGCATCAAGGTAGAAAAGTAGCTCTGATTGAAACAGTTTTTGGCCTTCACTAAAATCCTCTGGTCAGTCACTGTCCACCTCCCGCCTCTCCTCAGTCTCTCTCGTGGTCCAGATGGGACTCTCTCTGCTCTCTGAGCAACAGCCATCGAGGCCTGGCTCTATTGTAACGTGAGAGGCTGCAGCAGGCACACAGGCAGGCAGGAAGCACTGGGAGAGATGGATGGATGGAAGAGATGAGGTGGCCAGATTGGACTAGGAGACAAAGGCACCACGGCTGCCCGAGTGCCTTCCAGGCTGGTCGTGGAGTGGCCACTCCAAGCCTCCCTGGAGGCCGGCCCTCCTCTGCCCCGCACACACTGTTCCTCCACAACGCACAGCTGGTTGGAAACTCTGAGACAGGAGGTAGAGGATGGACAGCTGAGCCACAGAGACACGCTACAACCTACATCTATAATATAAACAACTCGAGCGACTAGTCTTCCGAAAGTTGTTAAAAATGCATTTATTTTCTGTTAGAGTTGAACCACTCAGATCTTTTGGCCAGCGTGAAAACCACCAACCAGTTGGCAGCGTGGAAAAGTTGGCTGCAGTTTAACTTTTGGGCAATATTGCCTGTTGGCATACAATCACACGTTAACATTGCTGTGTCGCCCACCTATCACTGCGGCACAGCTGTCACTGCAGCTAGAAGCCTCTACCCCCGTAATCAGATATCTGCATATCTCCACTTTCACACAGGGAGTATGACAGTGTGGTTTGTAGTCGAACGCACTGTTAGAAGATGATTGTTGAAATCTGATTTTTTTTTTTATGCAGCAGGGAGAAGGGAGGTGAGGCGGTGTCTGTGTGTAAATTAGGAGTTGGGGTTGCTTTATCGACCACAGAGTTATGTTCCAGAAAATTATCAACATTAACATTTGGTGTTAATGACCACTGGGTCACAGTTACTGTAGGGATGTGACAGGTGCAGGAACAATGTACTGTCATTTCATTGCTTATCACCTCGAACTGGAGTTTCAGCGACTGAACTGATGAAGCTGTAGTCGTTTCAATCCCAGAGTCGCAGTTTGTTTAGTTCCTCTATTCCAAGGGGGAATTGAGAACGAGTACGAGACCTGAAACAAGGTTATGATACCACCTTGGCCTCAAACTTCTTGGATTTTGTGGTAATATGCTTGTGAGTGTGTGTCTTGAAGAAAGCGTGTGTCAAACGGTCTGCTCTGAAGTTGCTTTTCATTTCAGGAAGCTTCAGTCTTGTATGTTGGGTTTTTTGTATTTAAGCCCAAAAGTAAACTTGTTTAACACTGCTGTGAAACAAAGAGATACCAATGTCAGTATAATCATCCTGAAAAACGCTGAAAGTTCAATTCTTGATCTTAGAAACAGCAGTTGACGAAACAGTTCCACCACATTGTTCATTTAGTGGCTGTTCTAGTGTTACAAGATCTTCTTCAGCAGACTTCAGAACTTCAAATCTCAACTTTGAAGCCAACATGGGCAAGTAGTCCATAAAGTACATACATGCTATGTTGCATAAAATATCCCCCTATATACAGTACTACATGTGTGTAACATGAGACTCCAGGATTGGGTTGCACCACCTATTCATAAATCAATGACTAGCTGTAATGAGCTTGTTTCAAACTAGTGATTGATTAAATCTAAATCACAACCTCTGGACTTTGTTCTACATTGGAAATAGAGATGTGACATCCGCAGTTTTATTCTGTTTGGTCACAAGGAAGGAGTTTCCTGCTAGTCAAACAGAAAATCACAGCACAGAGAACCAGGTTCCTGTCTGTTGAGTGCTAGCAACTCTGGACTTGATTTTCTATATTAAGATTAGTTGTAAACGCACTGAAGCACAGCAAGCTTACTGTTTAGTCATAACGTTCAGTGAGAGTGAGAGTTCAAATAATTTAACCATTTAGTGTCCAGCAGATAACACAACAAAGTTTTTGTGCTCTGGAAATCAAATGATCAATTTCATCAGGAAAAACTGATGAATTAAGTAAAAGTAATAGTAGTAGAAGAATGAGTGGGTGTGTAGAATCTGAGAGACACAGAGCTGCATTTTGTATTTTGTTTACAGAGTTTAAACTGTTTTTGATGTTATTTCTTATGCAGGGTCCAAAAAAGCTTAAATAAACAGACAACAACTGTTCAGTGAGTAAAATCCAGAGGTGAATTAACTGTATTTTAGTGCTAATAGCAGGATTTCAGGAAATGTTGATGATTATTGTGATTTACTTTGATTTTTTTTACCTATCATAATCCTATCTTAAAATTTAGTTTTTCAAATAACTTCATTATAAAGTTAAGAGGTTGTGATATGTAGTGCAACAAGCTAGCAAAGCATTTTAAATGGCATGCACAGTGACGTCTGCTGTACACAGAACTACTCTCTGCAGACTGAAAACATGATCACTGTTATTAGCTTTTGGAGCCGTTTCTAAACAAACTAATGTGACCGTAACTTTTGGGGTGAGAGAAGATGTCACCCAGTGCAGCAGTGTGACTCACTGATGTGTTTTTAATATTTTTTGGACAACACAGAGGAATAAGATATATCAGGCTTTGGATACACTCACAATACTTGTAAGTAGGATGAAGTCATTTTTGGTTTGGCTCCCCTCATGAGATTTGTTGACAGAAAGAAAAATATGGAGAGAACCATCTTGGCTAGTAAAGACTTCAATGTGTAAACTAGGAAACATCTGCAGTACTGTTCAATCAGAAGTTATCAACTATGTAAACATGAAGTTACTGTAGCATCACAAGCTACAGAACAACTTCCAAAAAATAAAGTTTTAGGGGTTTAAGTAATATGTCCAATTTAGCTGCTAATCCTTGGTACATGTACTTTTTAAAATTTACGCTTCAAACGTAGAGAAATATGTGTTTTATACTTAGCAAAGTACATGAATCTGATTATGATGATCTAGCTGACATTATTAGGTTTTCTGGTCTAACATTATTGGCATAAAGTTTTGTAATTATATGTTGTGTTATTTTTGTGAAACATTATTTGAAATCCCTCCCAGTCATTACTAAACAGCATTTAATCTCATGTCAGGTCAGAGGTGACAACTGTATTCCATAATAAATCTGCATCATTTACTCCTCACTGCACTGTAAACTGGCCAAGCTAATGCTGGTTTTGTCAGTTAATTCACGCAACAGTTAAACACCAGCTAACTGGGCTAAGTTTAAACATATGAAGAGTTGGTGCGGCCAGCTCCAGGACCTTCACCGTGACGGTGTTTGGGTCATGCTCTTCTCCTGTGACCCTCTCTGACTTGTGCAGACAGAACAGAGCGGAAACACAAGATTTGGGCCTGAGCTCTCCCCTCAGAAAAACTCTGTCTGTTTTCCTCAGCCGTATCTCTTTGTTGCAGCAGAGCCCACTTCCTTATAACCCTAAACCCTCTGACCACAGTCATCTCACTCTTACTCAATCTTTAACTATTTATATAGCACAGAGGGAAGAGAGAGTTAATGTATGAAACACAGTGCTTTTTGTGGAAGCGGAGAACAGGTCAGTCCTGGCTGATGTATTGCTCTGTCCTATACCATCTGTGACCACCCATGGTCATGTTATTTATGCTGAGGTAAATGATGTGACTGGAGTTTGTAGGAAGGCTTGACCAGTGGGTTTAGGAACTGCTGGGTAATGCCGTAAGGTTTTTGAATGAATGGTTTATAAACCGTGCTCACAGATTTCTAAACCAAGAGTACAGATTTACACATGGATCTTTTTTTTCTCTTCTCAGCTGACTCCAGGGGGGCACCGTAATTCTAAATAACTGTCTACACTAATAAAGAAAATTGTGAACATGTCATTTGTGTATTAAATTTTCACCCCTGCAAGCATTTTCTGATCATTTTGTAAAACTCTTCCATCCACACTGAAAATGCCAAAACAACCTTGTGTGGTATTCAGGTATGTGGGACCAGTTTTTAGTGTTTACTAAAAGAGAAATGATGCAATGAATTATTTTTCCAACCTGAGACTCATTGGCCTTGGCTCATTTTCTGTGAAGAACATGTAAAAAACCCACACATTTTCATTAAGTGCACACTGTGCATCCCCCTACACCTTTATGTGGTGTTTGGGACCCGAGGGTAATAAAAGTGTTGGAATTGTAGGTGAAAACAAGTAAACGTGATAAATTGAAAGAAAAAGGTTTGCTGTGTACTTTCACTCTGTCTTCCTCCTACCTGGGCCTGCTATTAGTGTGTGTGTGTGTGTGTGTGTGTGTGTTTCTTTAGATTTCCAGCATGTTTCATAAACACAACTCTCTCCACCATTTTATAAGCATTATTGCCAAATGTCTCATACTTGTCCCAAGGTTTCAACATAGCACCACGACCCTTTATGCTTCTGCTATTCCCTCACTCTTGAATCTGTGTGAAACTCTGCACACACACACACACACACACACACACACAGTCAAGGTTGTACCACTGTTACATTTCAAGCACCAAGAACACATTCCTGCACACTTCACCCTGTGTTGTGTGTGAAACAACCGAATGTCTTGCAGGAACATGTTTAATGTTATTTCAAAACATTCTAAAAATTCTATATTTTCTCAAACTCTATCCCAGCTGCAAACTGGAGGTGGTACACAACAAATAAACAAACAAACAAATAGCTCTGTGTGTGGCTCCTTATCACAAGCTGGTGACTGGCTATAGCTCTAAAAGAAGAACCCTGTGCTGGCCAATGGTGATATTTTCCAACATTTTGGACATCTTAGTGTATGACGCTTTTGTCATCTGAATGGTGTTGAACCAGACTGGAACAGAGGGAAGCTCCAGAGGAGACGGTTCTTTCTTGAGGAGTTGGGCAAGGTATTGGTAAGACCTCAAATCCAGAGGAGACAACTTATCCCAAGAACCGCAGCCTCTGCAGCTATAATGAAGAAGATTCAGGAGAAGGAGGATGTTGGTGCCCCATCCGCTTGACCCACAGAACCACCAACTGCAGTACCTGAAGTAAGTATGAGTGAGGTTGTTACATACTTATGTCTGACTCTCCTACCTTGACCCGTTGTAATTATGTGTGTGTGTGAGAGAGAAGAGTGTTAGTAAAATAGACAAAGTGTTAACAGAAGGAAGCAACAAAAGGAAGCGCTGCAGTGTGTGGCCCCAAGAAGGACAGGAAGACACAGTATACCTGCATCAACAACAACAACACACACAAAGTAAAACTCTGTCACTCGTGTTGTGTAAACTCGTATGAATATGTGTACAATGGCGCTCATTTATCATTTTCATAAAATATTATGTGCAAAATTTTCTTTCCAATTTGTTCAGTTCAAACCAAAAAACACTAGTAGTGATGAAAACCTTATTACATTTATATTTGTTCAAATAAACATTATTTATTCCACCCATGCCTTGATAATAATAGATTTTTTCTTTTAACCCAATAAACCCAATAAAGTTGTGGATCCACCAGACTCGTAAACATTGGGTGAGTAACAAAAACACAAATTCCACACAAGGGTTAAATATACTCTATTCTAAGCCAATAGCTCGACCCCATTTCTGCCAAGCTGCTTTCCACTGTTTTTGAAGCGTTACATATTGTTTGGAGAGCAAGTGTGAAAAACTAAGACCACATTCTCAAACCTGGATCACATGTGAGTGACAGCATGGCTGGTTTTAGAAATACTGAGGTCAGTCTCAGACGTTTTCACTGAACTTCCAAGAAAAGTATGGACCAGTAAAATAAGGTATGACTTACTGTCTCATTTTCCAACATGATGATCTAAACGCTGTTTCAAAGCCGTCTCCACTGCCAGGAATAAAATTCTGGTGGAGAAAATGTTGTTGGCCTACAATGAAAGATCAAATCACCTATACGTAAAGCTTAACTAATCAATATTTCATATTAACAATGGCTCAAATGATGTATGTGAAAAAGGTCACTTATGGTGACAAACCCACAGATAATTATCACCCAACTCTACAGTTCTCTTCAACTCATTGTTTTGGTTTCATTGCACGCAGCTTTCCTGTTTTGGATCTGTCTTGTTGCTCTCATCAGCATCTTTTCCAGGCTGCTGTTTTCTGAAAAAAAAAGCCACACCAAGATAAACCCACAGTACCTCCCCAGTACTAAACAACAGACAGACAAAGTTAGCGACCAGCTAGTGAACACACTTGAAGCATTCAGATGCTTAAGAGAAGAAACTTCCCTCAGGTGTTGGTGGGGAACAAAACCAGGCTAAAAAGAGTACATTACATTCATCAGGTGGCCAGAAACACAACAAAATGAATGCTAATGTTACTCTTTATCTGCCAAATGTGTAAATAAGCTAACAAAGTGACATATTATCACAATTTAAGTTAATACAGGAAATTCTCATATTAACTTAAATATCACCATAACTTAAATGGTGATAATATTTTAAGATGAGGAATTCCAATATCAACTTAAATGGCAATAATATGTCACAGAGTCTTAAAGCACTGGCTTTAACAATAGCACAATCAGTCTAAAAAAGTGCTTTTTAACTTCAGAATGGAAACTCCCTGAAGGTTGCTAAACCCCCCTAAAATTCCCAGAAAAAATGTCATCACATCAGTGCCCTTTATGGTAGCTACTGTACAGCCCCAGTAGAGGACTATGCAGTGAGTCAGTTGTCAAAATATAAGTAAAAACTATTTTGGACAGCACATTTCTTTCTTTTTGCAGCTGTCAAAATCCCTAAATTTCTCTGTTTGTGAAACGCATGATTGCAGTTATCTTGAATGTTAACTGCTTTTTATACCATTGTATGGTATAATAATTCTCCCTAGACACTTGGACATCACTATGGAATAACAACAAACACTGAATAATGGACTCTACAATGATTTCAAGAACAACATGGGTTCACATGACAATCACACATCAGCATTTTCAAAAAGTATGTTTTTCTCTGTTCCCACTTATTTACATTAATGCACTTTGGAGAGATTTTTTTTTAAATGCTCAAAATTTTCAAAATTTACCCAAATTGTTGCAGGCATGGCCTCACATCATCCTTTCAAAGGGCTGCTGAAGGAGTCTTGTCGTCCCTCACATGCAGATTTGCTGCTGTAAGCACGTTGAAGTGGTCAGGTGGATCATTGAGAGCCAGTGCTTTTAACTGATCACAACAACAAAGGTTCTCACGGCCCTAATCCTCTTTGGCTCTTATCACTCACCCCTCCTCACCCGTCACCCATCTCATCGGCTCACGTAGGATCAGACCTACAAGCACAGACTCTCTCTTGCCTTCCTCTTTTGGCATGCCTCTTAATATCCCTATTACTTTCTCTTTCTCTTTCCTCCACAGATTATCTGTCTCGCGCCGTCGTCATTCTCTCTGTCTGTCTCTCGTTTCTTTTCTGCTTTTCACTCCTGCTCCTCCACTTTTACCAGTTTATCAGTTCTTTCCCACCAAGGGCATCTGGGTCTTAAAAGACCCTTTTCGCCCTTTGAGTTACAAAAGCTTAGTCACTTTTGAAATGAAGAGCAGAGTCTCTGAATGACATTTGCTAAGCCCCATTTGAAGAGAAGCCTCAGTCTATTATGGCCAATAGCTTCAGCCGTGTGTGGACCACGATCGAGCATAAGGCGTTTCCTTTAGGATGGTGGGAAACTAAGCAGCAGCACGAGACAAAAAGGATTTGAATACTTTCTTTAGCAATGGCTTCTTTAAATCTTTGTGATGTAATTATATTAAATCCTCAGAGCCTTTTTCTATCAGTTTTTACTTCCTCACTATGGCAAGCTCCACTACACTTAGTTGCAGCCAACACAGGTTAATGTGGCCATTTACCTTGATATCAGTAGAATGAATCAACCTTTAAAGGCTATTAGCGTTATTAAAAATGCCCCAGAGGGAGCAGCTATGACTTGTGTATTTCCAGGGTCTATGTACTGTATGTGTTGCAGTTAGCTTTAGATTATTGGGACTTATTGGAGTAACAAGCTAATGGAATTAAGGTGCTGGATTTCATGCGCTGTTGCCAAGATTCAGCATTAAAAGGATGTGTGCTGAATAAATAGTGCTTTAAGTAGATGAGATTCCGACACGGGAGAGATTCGCTTGTCAGAGCAGCATTGTTTGCTTGGCTCCTGAGCCAGTGAAACTGTCAAGTGTGCTGCTGGCCACGGATAGATGGATGGATGGAGGATTCCTCTTCTTAAAGTGCAGACACTGAAGTTGACAAACTCTTCAAATGCTGAAGGCAAAGAAACTTTTCTCTTATATGTAGTTTTTCAGAATATGAGAAGCAGTTCTGAAAGGATCTGCTGGAAGCACACCTAAAGACACCAACACCCTCTTGATGAAAAAGCAAGGATTTCTATACAGATCTATATTTGCCAGCTAATTACGTACATGAAAAGCAGAATCAAAATGAAATCCAAATATTTACCAAAATAAACTCATGTTTTGTTTCATTTCTCCGTCAGCGGTGCCAGAACAGAGTCCTCTCCATTACAGATAATTCATCTGATGTTTGTGTTTGTTGGTGGATTAGCTGGGAGGCGTTGCTGTTGGCCCAGGCTGTAAAACGCTCTCATCTGTATTTTAATGGACTAAGAAGCAGTGGGAGGATGTGGCTCCGTGCCACAATTTCACAGTGAAAGAGGGGATCGTATGTAGCAGGTAATCTATTTGTGAGAGTGTTTTATCCGTATAAATGGAATTAGTGGATGGTTTGACGACACATTAAAAAGGCAACACTGCGTGTGTATGTGTGCGCCTCCGTGCTCGAGGATCCATATTTGATCAACCCTAATTGGGAATTCTGTGCAAAATGTTTTTATGCTTTAATGATGGTGGGGATGTAAGGTAAAATAATAATAAAAAAAAAAGATAAATGAAAGGCGTTGGTATGAAATTAGAGTGTACACAGACTTGGAGTGGGAGTGGATACACAAAACACACATGGCATGAAATCAACACTGAAAGAGATACAGCTGTATGGAGATGTATGTATGAAGTACATTACCAGTTATTGTAAATGAGATGTGAGGAATGCTAGGTATAGTATGATGGTGTCTTTTCATAGAAAAGGCTATAAATTGGATTTAAACATTGAATCATTTAATCATCAGTTTCCTGTTAAGATAAAGGAGCCAGTCACAGATCCTGCAGATGCTTCACTTCCTACATTTCACAGCAAATGTTTCAAAGTTGGAACCAACGTGACAGCATGCATGCATCACACACACCCACAGTCACGCGCACACGTACAAATACACACAGAGCTTGCAGATGGTGGGGTCCCTCTAACCCGACTCTTTGTAGCCCTTTCACAGTATGAGTAGAGGAAGAAAAGGCTTGTCTTTTATCAGGCTCTGAACGCAGCAGTGTTGACATTGGGATGGCACCTAATTAGGTTAGGCCCAGCACAGCATGCATGGTTAACTAGGCTGGCCGAGGCCTCGGGCTCCACAGATCCCAAGGTGACTGCCACACTACAGCTGAGGAATGATACCTCAGACTACTAATGTACTTTTAACATTATCTATCTTCTAAAAATATTACCACAACAAATATGCACGTTTATTTTTCTTCTCTCACTGCAATTAGCAGGTACAACTTTCAGTGCTGGCAGAGTTTGATAAATATGCAGACATCACTGTAGTTAGGGAGGTGGTATGAAAACAAAACCCATGTTTTGTCAGCCAGAAGTACAATGCGCGGCTCATATTTTGGCAACGTGAGGATTTTGACCTGCTTCCTGCTGTAAGTGCAGGAGGTCAAGGAGCAGTAAGCAAGTGTGTTGAATAAGGAGCAAAACTGAGCCTTAAAGAAAAAAATACAGTTATTGCAATTTGGTTTTCATCTCATTTTCGTAATTTTGACAGATTTGATTAGATCTAATAGTTGTGATAACGTTGTACTCCCCAAAGTAGTTGATGAAATGAGATCCTGGGAAACACAGTGTAACTGAAACAGGGAATACACGTCAGTGTTCAAGATGTTCAGAAATGCTGTAAACAAGCAACATGTTGCTATATCAGCTAGCACTTTATTTGGAAGTAAAACTGAGAGTGAACTCACTATGTAATGTTACACTTGAACAACACTGGACATGACACTCCCTGAGGAGTTAGTCTGAAACTTGTGGGACTGTCTGTGCTTCTTGCCTATTATTTGTGATGTCACATCTTCTGAGATCTTGGTAATTACTCTGGTGAGAACAGTGTTATTATGACAGATAAAAGTGATTGTCAGGGCTACGAAAATAGAATCCAAGTTGTAAAAAACTGTAGTTTTCCTTTAAGGCCAAACAAGGTCCCAGTAGAGAGGCTTTGGTTTCTCTGAAGCCCCTGAAAGGTCGGGCCGTGGCTGTGGCTTTGATTGTTATGATGATTAAGACTGTGATACATTAGTTTTTAAAGTAGGGAACCACTTACATGGCTGTGCAGTGAAGTGATGATCAGAGCTGTGATGGCTGAGCTGAAACTATTCCTGAACTCCTAATGTGTGACGACACATCTGTCATATCTGATAGAAGCTTTATGACTTTATGATGCTTTCTGGTTTACTGATAATCAGAGGAGTTAAAAGTAGCCACAGTACAGCTACCATGGCCATATCCATAACATCATAGTAACAACCACAACTGCAGCTATAGCCCCCGCAATAACCATGTCCACAGTCACAGCTTCAACCATAGGTCAATCCACAGCCAGACAGTGCAGCTACAGCTGTGGTCACAGTCACTGACTTTATTCTGTTAGAGCTCGGCCTTTCGAACGGAGTAATGAGCAATAAATGCATAATGTGAAGTGACAGATCATCTCTACTTTCTTGTAGCATCTGTAGAGTGAGGACTGGTCTCACACACTCACTGGACTACATCAGGGAGAATGCAAAAAGTATCACAAAGTAATGCTAAAGTAATTTTCATCATGAACTTTTCGTTTCTCGTTTTTGAAGATATACAACTGGGCGAAATTTGCTTGAAAAATGAAAGTCTTTTAACATATTTACATAATATTTAGTCATTGTTTCAACAGCATTTCAACATATTGTTAAGTCAAACAATTATATATATGTAGATCTAGACATCTAAAAGACTCATTTTCAGTTTTACCCTGAGACATAATTGCCTTTTGACCAACAAACTGCCAAAACTGTCCATGAGAGTGAGAGAAACTGTCCTGAGAGTGTACCAGATTAGTTACATAACTAACATGACACATGACTTTACAAATAACCCTTATTTAACCAGGCAAGTCCCACTGAGGTGATGTGACAGACATATATCAGAGTGGCTTTATAAATAAAAGTATCTTAACAGTTAATTAAAATAGCAGACTTCTTGTGAAGTCTTTTAAAGTGCAGCTTCCTATTTGTCTACTAACTGAAGCATCGAGTGGGACAGAGGGAAGCTGACAGCAGTTCTGTTTGGGTTCAGTTTCACAGTCCTCTTACTTCCCCCAGGGATGGTGCTTTGTAGCATCATAAACAGTTTCCTTGTGTGGAATCCCCTTCTCTGATTCCATTTCCACTTTACGGCCAGTTTGCTGTCATTGAAGTGGGATGGTCAAGATAAAAAGGGGATGTGAGCTGAAAAAGAGGATGTGATCTGGGAGTATCCAATCTCTCATGTGACACTGATGATTAAAAAATGGCATTTTGACTCATTGCTACTTCAGTGTATCAATGTAACACATCAGTGTCGATGGGGATGGAGATGTGTGTCTGTGTGGTATGACTGGCAACAGAACGCCTCGGCCACTTAAGGTCATGTTAGCTCTTCACAGGTGTCAGAGAATGAAATGAGATCATTTCAATGTCTGAGAGTGGGTAAAGGGAGGAGAGGAGAGTGTCTGGGCTGCTCATAAAGAAAGACAGAAGGAAAGTACTGCAAGAGGAGGAGGAGGGAGAGTAATAGGAAGAGAACAGGAGGGAAGGAGGAGGAGGAGGAGGAGGAGGGGGTGTCCGGTCATGCTCAAGCCCGGCGTCTTTGAGAGGGAAGAGGGAAAGACACAGGGAGAAAGAGGGAAAAAAGAAAGGAGAGCGCTTTGCAAGCCACCCAGGCTTCATTACCATGTCAATCTGAAGAGAGAGAGATAGAGAGGGAGAAACAGGCCGGCCAGGGCCCAGCAGTGGGGCCGGATCCATATGGTGCTGCCGGCTCTGGAATGAATAGTGAATGGAGCGGCTGGGCGCTGGGCTGCTGGAATCTGCCTCCAAGCCTTTGTGAACAGGATGACCAAAGACAAGAGGGAGCTCTGCAGATGGCCCGGGCTATAAATAGGTAGCTAGTCTATCTCCGTGCTGTCACTCTTCTTGTCTATCTGCCTCCCAGCTCCCCCCTCTACGCCTACCCCTCCACCCCACCCTACCCGACATGCTGCCAGGCCCCTGGACACCACTAAACCCGGGAAATAAAAGCCGATGCTTGCATTCCTCTATTGTACACTACGATAGCGCCACTGGGTTGGGAATCATAGTTGTCCTCTCATTTTTCCCATCTTCAAATATTTATCCTTCAGATTTATTGATTGGTTACAGATGCAAGAGAGGTATGGGACTTTGTGTGTGGGAAAGTGTGTGTGTGTGTGTGTGTGTGAGTGTGGTCTGCAGAGAGAAAGCCAGCAAGAGAGAGAGAGTTGCTAAGTTTCTCAAACACAAGCCGAGGAAGGCAGAGAGATTGAGCAGTTGTGTTTTCAGTCCAAACTTATCGCAGATGGACTTTAAAGTGAGTGATAAATCCGTGTCCAGATTGAGGGTCCTTTTGTCATTAAACTAAGCCTTAGCACTGCTGTCCATCTGGCTCTGCGTGTGTGTGTGTGTGTGCTTGTTTGTATGTGTGTGTGTGTGTAGACAGTGGACATGATCCGGTAGAGGAAAGAGCACTACAAGCCTTCCTTTTTAAGTGTTGCTGACTGTAGCACACTATAAGCTAGCCTTCTGCTCCCTCCTTCTTCTCCTACATTCTCTCTCTCTCTCTCTCTCTCTCTCTCTTACACACACACACACTTTACTCCAAAGTTCTTGTAAACACATCTCTAAGCCAGCGTGTGTGCCGTCTGTAGCAGCCCCAGACTCTGAGGTGCCTGATCTGTGAGCTAACACCAAAGATAATTGTTAGGAGTGATGGAGCTCAGAACCAGACCTGTGGAGACAGAGCAAGAGATGACATGTGTAGTTCTGTGTGTGTGTGTGTGTGTGTGTGACAAGTAACCCACTACAGTAGTAAACAGAGTGGGGCTAGTGGCTTGGATGACTTACGTCTGGACCACACAGAGTAAAAGGCATCAGTCAGGCTGGTGCTGCGTAAAAGCTGTGGCGTCGCACTGAGGCTGGGTGGCACGAGAGAGAGAGAGAGAGAGAGAGAGAGAGAGAGAGAGAGAGAACAAGAAAGAGAGAGAGAAAGACAGAGTGAGAGAGAGAGACAGATGGAAAGACAGACAGAGGGAAAGAGCTCATTCCAAATTTACCAGGTTTCTGTACCATCCAATGTGCTGTGATGTTCCAAGTTTTATTGTTTTGTCCAGTTGGAGTTGCATACCAGCTGCTGGCACTGTGTGTATAAGTGTGTATGTGTGTGTGTGTGTGTGTGTGTGTGTGTGTGTGTGTGTGTGTGTGTAATGACTGTGCGCTCTAAACACCCCTCTGACATGTAATGGCTCTCTTGTGGTGAAAGCAGCCAGGTGCTCACCGCAGGCGACATCACCGGGTCAGCCGCTGATGTGATGCACCCGCTCTGCTTGATGACATCATCGCCCTGCTTCTCCCTGACAGACTAGTTTTGGGCCGACCAAGCAGCTTGTGTGTGTGTGTGAGTGAGTGTGTGTGTGTGTGTGTGTGTGTGTGTGTGTGTGTGTGTGTGTGTGTGTGTGCACTTAATTAAGTCATTAAATCCAGTATTGAGAATATTAAAATGGCATTTTTCTCAGAACAAATGAAAGCGATATTCCAAAAGCTAATTAACAGATTTAACAGAATTTCAGTTGTTTCCAATACGTATCAAATTGTTTCAAGATTTTCCTGAGGTCAAGCAATATATTGAACATATTTTCACCCATTTTGCTAAAATGTTTGAAGTGAAACTGCTTTTGGAAACGGTTACCTCTCACTAACAGCAGGTATTGTTCTGTCTCTAAATGAAACCAAGATTTTAAGATGGAATATGAAAATAAATGGCTTGTTAAGGCAGACATTCTTTTTGCTTTGTTTTTTTTTTGTGTGTGTGTGAGAGAAAACTCTTTAAATGTCCTTCCCAGTAGAGGCCCTCCATCTGTTTAAACTCCAGCAGACACCTTGTACTGTATCTCTATCTTTACTCCTAGAAGATGCTACAGAACAGAGACAGATGAATTTAGACACGTTATCAAGCAAGAGTCAGATATGCTGCAGTGAAAACAGAAAATACAGTGTTTATCAGCTGGGCTGAGTTTTTTGTTATGGTGCGTGGTAACAGTCAGTATCCATCACAGTAGTGTTGTGCTGTGTCACAGCAACCCAGAGGTTGTTAAATGTTGGCTACTATTGCTGCGGTGTTCATCTCTGAGAATGTGCTATTATCAACCATGCTTTTCTGTGGCGCCATGACATCACAAAACGATCTATTTGGGTGGGAAAAAGGTCAAATTGCAAACACACTCTGTCATTAGAAGGGCACAGTGTCATTAAACAACGTGACTTATTATAAGATAAAAAACACATTCTTCTCTTGCTTTGACCTCAACTGTCTCACTGTGTGTGTATCTGTCCGTCTGTCTGCTACAAGCTTGGACTCCCAGCTGGCCTGGGTGTGATTCAACTCACCTCCGTGCTGTTCAGGCTTTAGGACAGTGAGAGACTTAGTAGGTTTTAGACCAAAGCAAACAGGAGACCACCATAGAGGGAGGGAGGGAAGGATGAAGGAGATAGAGGGAGTTGCGAGAAGCAGGACAGATGGGGTAAGGATCAAGGCCCTGCGTCCCTCTGTCTCTCTCTTTGACTTGTCTTCTCTTTTTGGTTCAGGCCATTATGTGGGACCAGATGACGACCATCCTGTGAGTATCTCTTATCATGACAGATGTCTAAAAGTCACCTGTTTTCACCACCAGTTTCAAAACTTTAATATAGAGTATTTCTATTATGTCATGATATCCTGTTTTTAAAATATTGTGCTATTACTGTCAGCACTACTTTGGGCATAAAGGATTTTACCCAGTAGAGCTTAATCTGGCAACCTGCCTTTCCCATGACCCCCCCACCAACCCCACGCCCCCACAACACCACCACCACCACCACCACCGCAGACACATGCACATAGAAAGCACCAGAAAATGACAGACAGTGAGACAGAAGTTGTTTTTGTCTTTTCCTTTTTCTCCCTCGCTTCCGCATATGGTCATCTGTTCTGCCTGTCTATCTGTCTGTCTGTCATTACAGTAAATCAGAGGACTCTTCGGCTTTATCCGAGCGTCCTTCTGGCTGGGACGGCTGCAGCAGATGTTGGAGCCTGGGACAAAATGGATTTCCCCCCGCCGAGAGCAGCTTTTCTTGCCCTCCTTAATAGAGGCTCCTTGAAATGCTAATGCCCCACCATTAGTATAGCAGTGGTCTAGCATAGTGATGGTGGGAAAAAAAGGAAAGACCGCGATCCCTGACTGGAAAACCTTTGTCACTGAACTACCCCTGGAAAATATACTTTGCTGATGCAGACAGACAAGCGTCTAGTAGAGATTTGAGAAAGAGAAAGAAAAGAGAGGGAGATATTTATCCCGCCACACACAGAGTTAGGGTGTGTGATGGCATCTCATCTACCGGCCTCCTCCCTCTCCTCTCCCCCTCCCCATGTCTCTCAACCCCCTTCCACAAAGTTCAGCTCAAAAGAAGGATAATGATAATCGAGCATATGAATGGAGAAAAAAAAAAAGAAAAGGAAAAAAAAAAAAAAGAACCAATTTCTACTTTACAGCAAGCATCAGCATTTAAAGGATCAGGCGGCGATTCCGAAATTAGGAGGCTTAACTCGTTGGAAACATTTGATGATCAGCCGCTGCTTGCTGTTATCGGAGGAATCAAACGGCGAAAAAGCAAAGCCGCTTTGCTGAGCAGCGTGTACCACATGTTTTCACTCCTGGAGGCGTACTGCAGGTACAGAGGAGGAGGAGGAGGGACAGCAGTTGTAGGAATTTTGTGTGGTTTAGTTTTGCTGTTTTGTACAAAGAGGTAGCTCACAAGCGGATGAAAGCGTTTGCAGGTATGAGTGAAGCAAACATTGATGAAGCAGCTTTAACCAGCGTGTCAGTCTAGATTCATATTTTCATGCCAATGTGAGACTGTTAGGCTACACAGTGACTTCTGGGTAGCATGTAGGGCTACAAGAGGCTTTTTGCTCTTTTGCTATTTCTTGCTTAGCCCCCCCCCTCTGCCCTCCTCTCTCCATCGCACACACACACACACACACGCACACAGATTTATCGCTCTGGACACTCTTGTCCCTGTCAGCAGCTGGCGGGCTGAGTCTTGTTTGAGCTTGTGTGTGTATGAATGCTTGTGCACGAGTGTGTGTGTGTGTGTGTGCAGAGCCCCAGTAAAGCCTGCTGCTCTGCTCTGCTGTGCTGGCCAGGCCATGTGGCCACTTTAAAGCTCCTTTCTGAGAGGCCTGTGAAGTTGTTAAGGAGCTCCACTACACTGGCAGTTGGCTCTGGGAATCCCTCTGCCAGCTGTAGCCTGCACACACCGCTCCCTGCTTCACTTCCCCTCTCTCTGTCTCTCATGTTCCCCCTCTCATGCTTACACTTGCTCCATTTTCTCTGTGCTCGATCCCATCTCTGTCCTCTCTTTCCTGTCTGTGTTTGTTTGTCGCCTACTCTCTGTCTCTTTTTCTGTTTCTGGTGTTCTCTGTCTCCCTCTCTCTGTTTCCCTCTCTCTGTCTGTTCCTCGTTCTGACTGCGGTATCTGCATAATCTATGTAGTGAAACATCATTGCGGACCTTCTGTCTCTTCTGGCACCGGTCCGGCTGCACATGTTTTCTCCTGTATACCTGCTCAGATCGCTGGAAATGCACTTTGGCAACTAGCACGGAGCCACGTGTGGCAATGATGGCTATTTAGAAAAAAAGACTGTGGTGGAGATGGTTACTGAAAAAAAGATAAGCCAGTGTGAATAGATTCTAGGTACTAATTTTGCAAATAACAGAGCTTAATAAATATTTACTGTACATATTCAGACTATAAACCCACCATAATAGTTCTAATGTCACTCCTGCACACTTTTTCATGCTTTCCTGTTTTTTTTTATTATCCCTGTCTGGCTCACACACACTTGCACACAAATACTGGAAGGTTGCATCCCTCTCTGAATTTGGCTGACCTTTTATCAAGAGCAGAGAGCAGGTGCACCTGTGTCCTGTTCCCTGGCTCATACTCCTAAGGTCTGCAGTGCACATCTGCTTGAGTGCACTTGCTTGTACACACAAGGAGGACATTTGCTTGTATTGTCATCAACTCCATTTGTGCTGGAGGTCCCCGGCTGCAGGGTTACAGATGAATTGTTGAGGAAAGCCAATGTCTCCAATATCTATTCACTGATCTGCCGATATTCCCCCAAGGACACTTGTAAAGTATTTTATTTTTGCTGAGGTACTTTTCATTTTGTGCACATTGCACAGCAGCTCTTATTCAAATGAATGCTTCACTCGGGCAGATATTACTAATATTTGAATTTATGGCGTGGCTTTTATGTTCAAGGTTAATGTTCTCCAAGTTGTCATATTCAGAGGCAAACCACTGAGAAACCACATGCAATTATCAACTTAATATGGTGATTCAGGAGCACAATAAAAGAACACTGAAATCTTGGATGGGAAAACTAATTGTTAATTTTCTTGTTTCAAGGGCAGTGTGAAAAAAAAGAATATTTATTGTGAGATAATTTATAATTTGACTTGAAACAGGCTAAGGAGGGACTGATTTGAAGTTAACTGAAAGATTTGTTCTCTCATTTTTCTTGAGGAATCAATACACAATTTTCAACATTTTCATCTCTGTATAAAGTAGACAGGACTTCTCTTCTAATTATCAGCTGACAGGTTTAGAGCTCCTGCAGACTCTTCTTCATCCTCTCCTCTCCTCTCCTCTCCTCTCCTCTCCTCTCCTCTCCTCTCCTCTCCTCTCCTCTCCTCTCCTCTCCTCTCCTCTCCTCTCCTCTCCTCTCCTCTCCTCTCCTCTCCTCTCCTCTCCTCCCATCCTCCCATCCTCTCCTTTCTCCAGAGACGGCCATGCAAGCTGGCGTCCTTTCACTCCACAGATGTCTCTGTTCCTATAGGGCTCTCGCTGCGAGGAGATGTGTTGGCAATCCTGCGAAACACACCTAACACACGCGCTCGGGCACACATTCACAGACGCTCACACACACACACTGATTGCTGAAACACCCAAACACACGGTGTGATACTGCTGTTGTCGCTGCTGGAGTCGATGTCTGTGAAGACTCTCTCATCTTCGCTCCCTCACTCTCTTGTTCCTTGCTTATCTGTGTTCAAAAAGAGAGACAGAGAAAAAGTGAAGAGAAGAAGCAGAACATGTGTGCGTGTGCATTTTGTGTCACACATCCTGTGTGACAACCTGGTGTAGTCTAGATCCGCCAGAGCTCTCAAGTTGGGTGTGAGAAGGTTGTCACCACATACCTGAGGCTGGCAGGTTTAACACCTGTTATGAGCGTGAGTGTGTCATGAATGTTTGTCAATGAGCTTCTCACTGTGTATTCACTGTGGATTTTACATATTAGGCATTTAGCTCAGATTTTATGCAAAGAAACCTGCAATGAATCAGTCAAACACGGCTTAATTAGTTGATAGGTTGTAGAAAGAAGTTCTCTGTATAGTCAAGAGACAATAGATGCAACTAAAATTGATGACATTGTGTGAAGTGAACTTTGGCTCGCACACTTTTGTTTGCATATTTCATCAAATGTGCTGCGAGTGTGTTCGCGACGCCTGTTTAGGCTAGCATGTTTTTCTGTTTTCAGCAGTCGTGCTCTGATATGTTCTCTTGTTGGCTGTACTGTTGTGTGTCACTCTCCGTGTGTGTGTGTGCATGTGTGTGTGTGTGTGTGTTTGTGAGTTTGTGCGTGTGTGTGTCCACAGCATGGCAGTCCATCTGTCTCCAGGAGAGCAGCTTCCTGTTCTCTCCCTCTCATCTCTGCCACTGCAGGAACACACAACCTGGTCTGACATCCGCTCACACACACACACAAACCCGCACACACACACGCACAAACACACACATGAATATATACCTTCTGTCTGTCTATCTGTCTGTCTGTTTGCCGACACACATTTGTCTGTCTGTCTTTCCACACACATCCCCATAAAGCTCATCAAAGCCAGTCATCTGCCTTCCTTCTGTCTCTCTGTCTGCCTGCGTGTCTGCCCATCTATTTGTCTGTCATCCAAACGGTCACAAATAATGGGGTAGGGTGGGGGTGGAGGGATGGGGGTTTCACACGCACCATTTGGCATCCCCAGCCGAAGCTCAGTAGAGTGCTAAATGGCAGGGACACAAAATGGCTGCAACAAAGTAGCTGCTGCAAAATGGCGACAGATGGGAGGTGCAACATCGAGTCAAAGGTTTCAGAATCGCTCCGGCCTCTTGAGGTCGTGATTATCTTTAAGTCCGAGTGACATTCAAGGGGGGATGCAACAGCCGTGTTGACTTTCTATACGAGCCGAGATGATCGATCGCCCTCACTGCTGGCTGGGATGGTTTACAATGATTGTTCCACAGATCCTTGTTTGCTGGAGAACAGTGGTGCCTGGAGTGTGTGCGATTGTAGCGTGTGGGTGTGTGTGTGTGTGTCCGAGGGGGACATTGATTGGAGCTATTTCTGCTTTGCCACATGACAGATGCAGCCTGTTCACAGCAGAAACGTCAATGCCCACACCTGCTTGGGTGGTGAATGTGAGGCATCACTGACGATTGCCTCTGTGGAGCCAGACTGAGAGACTGACAAAGTAGAAGGAAGGACTTTGTTAGCATGCAGATATCTGCTAGAATGTGAATTATCACTGTGGCATCAGCGCTTTATTAAAGATAAACAGGTGTCTGTAGTCACTAACACAGTAACATGGGCTTGCACCATATGATTTCTGATAAAGAGTCGTTTATTGTTGCTATGATTACAGTATATAGGCAAAACAATGCATTGTTATGAACATAACATTGTGTATGACTCCTTTACAGTTGGTGAAAATTACGGCATCCCGCATGTTGCGCCTGCATTCCCATCCAGTACTATCAGCTTCCAGCTCTGCACCATCATGGGGCAATCTGTTGACTGTTGATTTAAAGGAGAGATAACCCTATATCATATTATCCCTGCACATATGCATCAACCACACAGTTTGCAGATTAAAAATACAGAGAGAGAGATAAAGAGAGAGAGAAAATCGTGATGAGGACTTTTCTGGCACATAGAACTGTTTTAAATGAGGCAAAAAAAAAAAAAAAAAAAAGAGCCAGCTCTAAGCATCAGGGTGTGTTTGACGCAGGTAGGATTATAGGCCCTAATAAGTTATAAATGATAGTAATGGCCATCTGTTCGCCTATAGGGAGCTCCTAGCCAGCTCTGATTTGGCACGCCGAGCCGCGGCACGACAGACACTCCTTTGAGCATTGGGCGTTTAGAACGCAGCCACCTCGTGCCTGGGCATTTGCTAAATTCAGACGTGACACTCTGACAGCAGATGCTCAAAGCTAGACTTCAAGACGAGGATAAGTAGAGATTTTTCCCTCCTCACCAGGAGCATTATGAACACTGTAGTTATGGAACTGTCAAATGTGCTTCCTCCATGGACGATTAATAATACCAACCAATTAGGACTGATGGTTGCAGCACGGGGACAGAAAACCCACATGCCGCAGGAAATACACTGTTCTCAATAAAATAAATATGGTTTTAAACAGTACAGAAACACCTGAACGTCACACTGCTTGAGCAGTAATCAACTGCTTGTGGACTGCTTTGTCCATGGTAACCATGGCCTCTCCATCTGTGTGTGTGTGCGTCAGGGCTCTGGTCTTAGCGCTGTGGCAGGTGTCTCATCCCAGTGCAGTGTTTGCAGTCTGGCCCCTCTAAGCGCTGTAGCCTGTCTGAGGCAGATTACACACACACACGAGCAGATGGGTGCAGACCTCAGCACCCACAAATACACAAAGCAAGGCCAGGCCAGCTGAATGTACTGGATCTATATAATGTGTATGACTGTGTGTGTGTGTATTTATGTATATGTGTGAAATGATGCATGCATAACACATGTTTGTTCTTTCATGTATGTTTGCATGTACAGTATCTACGTTATATGGTATGTATCAGAGTGTGTATGTAGTCTATTTGTGTGTGTGTGTGTGTGTGTGTGTGTGTGTGTGTGTGTGTGTGTTTTTCTTGCTCCAGCGTAGCTAAAGACATTAGCGGGTAAACATTCTAATCCTGCTGCCCAGAGATGAGGAGAGGAGTCTCTCCACTTCTTCCTCTATCTCCCACACATGTCTAGTCCCATATCAAGGCTAGCTTAACTGCCATGGCTGACTACAATATTTCTCTAGTCCTCCTCAGGTTCACTCATATCAAAGCAGGAATTACTAGCATGGCTGGCTAAGATGCTACACTAACACACCACATGTCTTATCCCTTATCAGACCTTGTGTGGCTGAGATGAAATGCTACGCCATGCTAAATGTCAAAGTGCCTGAAGCTAGAACCGCACCAAAGCCTGCTGACACAAGAACACGGGTGGAAATGCTCTAGACTGGTGTATAAAGCTTCACTTTTGTGAGTTGGCAGATCAGGATAAATCCCATTAATTGAAGCACCTTATTTTCTTAAATCTTTATATTATATTAGTACTGTCATTATGGATAAAAGTAAAGAGCAACAAGTACATGAATCTTTGAGTGGAAGACTTTTAGCCCCAATGAGTCTACAGTTATTGAAACCAGAGCACCCTACATGATTAATGGTTATTGGAGATTTCATAATGCCAATTTTGGGCCCTTTAGGTCCACTACAGTGACAATCTGATTGGCACTATCGGTAATATCTTATTTTTTACCATTAAAAACAAACCTCTTATATAACCATATGCAAGATGGGTGATAAGAGCTGGCTCTTTAGGTGTTTGTTTGGGGTTGAGGTCAGGGGATTGTCATGGTGACTGTCACGCTGAAACAGGAAAGTGCTTTTCCCAAACTGTTGCTACAAAGTTGAAAGAACATTATCACTAAATGCTGAAGCATTAAGATTTCCTTTTTAATGAACAAAGGAGCCTAACTCAAACCATGAAAAACATCTCCAGACCAAAAGTTCACAAAAGTATGCGGAACATATCATGTACACAATCAGTAATGTGATTTGTTCTGTGATTTGTTATGCTAGTTGTTCAGCACTGTGTGTTTGGGTATTTCCAAGAGTCTCGATTCCAGTTCTTCAGGAAGTATGTGAGTTTGATTTTCACATTCCCACCTCCCAAACTAAAACAAAAAGAATTAAAAAAGAGAAAAAAAAGAGAAAAAAAAACATTTTAATCTGACTGCTCCAAACAAAGCAGGTGTGAAACCTTGCTTTGTCTTTTTTTTTTTGGTCTTTATAGCTTATGACAGTTGAGTCATCCAGCTCAGACATGCAGCTGTGGTCTTACACTGATTTGCTGCAGTTTTTTTTCTTTTGTTACGGTCATTTTCTGTGTTCTGTAGTTTCACAGAGATGACAAAGTGATGTCAGAAGGAACTTGTTTGGCACAGACTCGACTGACAAGAGCATGCTCACATACACACACATAGTATACATACATAATTCACACACCCATGCATATACACAGATGCTCCTCTGTGTGTTTCTCACAGCTGCTGTTAGATCCTTCATGTGACCATGAGCTGGTGGTCACACATGAAAAGGAGAATGTGTCACCAACAAGGCTGATAGATGGGACCTTATAGGGGACACTGTGTGTTTGTGTGTGTGTGTGTGTAGATGCATAGAGAGGGAGCTAGCTTTGTCCCGTCCCCAGCTGTGTGTGTCCTCAGGGGCCTGATGTCCAAACAGGAAGAGGTGTCAGATGGCCCAGGGACACATCTCTGGGAGACAACAACAGGAGAACTGTCTGTCCGTCTGTCTGTCTGTCCCCCCCGCCCTCCCACGCACACACACACACACATACACACACGCAAACTGTCATGTACGTATACGTCACAGCAGCAGTTTGTCTTCATTCCCTCAGCGCCCTGCATGGATGCTCAGTCGACAGCAGCCTCCTTCCTGCCGAATGTGTGCCTACCTCCTCTTTGCATCTGTTGGCGCATACACACACAGACATAGACCCACACACACACACACATATATACGTACACACATTTGCTGAAGCTCTGATAATGAGTAATTAGCCGACCAAACAGGTACTGCCTCAGCTAATGGCTGAGGGTGCAGTATGGAATCTAGGAGGTAGGTAAGAATTTGTTGCGGAGGAGAAGGAGGGAGGAGGAAACCTCTTCTTTCATCATCCAATGGAAATTGATTTAGACTTCAACAGCCATAAGGGGATTGGCCAATTGATACCTGACGTCCACCACGGGAACAATATCCTATTGTAACATCAGATTTATATTGTTTGATTCTACAATTCATGGTTGTCATGTCAAATTACTGTCACTTATCACCATTTGGAATTGAGATTAGACATGGCTATGGCTATGATTTATATGTGTGTGTGTGTGTGTTTGTGTTTTTTTTCTATTCTTACACTGTTCCACTTCTCCTATCCTCACTCTATTGATACTGTGTTTATGTTTGTGGGTGTGAACAAGAGTGTGTGAGTGTGTGTGTGTGTGTGTGTGTCAGTGCATACAGAGTGTATTCTTGTATTTGTGTATGTTGGGACAAATTACTTTTCAGCTTGACTGCTTGTGTGTCTAAATGAGTTTGAAAGGCTATGTAATCACCGAAGATGGGGACTAAGTACGCCCTGTGTGTGTGTGTGTGTGTTTGTGTGTGTGTGTGTTTAAGTGTGTATGAAAGCAGCTGGACCTTAGCCAAACCCTTGCCAGGTCCTTTTTGGTACGTCCTCTCAAGAATGAAGCACATCCTTGAGAGTGTATGTGTGTAAGAGCACTGAGAGTCTTATGACATAATTAGCATCAAGAAAATGTCATCTCCTGTCTCCCTCTAAGCTATAAGAAGAAACAAAGATAGATCAGTTTTGATATCAGAGAGCAGCAATGTGCCATTTGGACTTTTAAGACAAGTATGCCACAGAAAGTAAGCACTGTTTTATGATGGTGTAGCAGGACTGATTTAACCATCTGGGATGGAAAGTGCCCCCTATATAACCCCGACAATGCACCCACGCTCACCCCTCATCCTCTAACATCCAAGCTCACAAGCCATCTACATACAGATGGGGCTCTTCAAAAATAGTACAAAGGACAGTAGTCATGGTAAGCTTTGTACAGTACTAGGTCAGTACAGTCTGCAGGCAGGGACTCTTTCAGTGACGGAAGACGAATCATCCTTTGTACTCAGCTTTAACCGTAATTTTCACTAAAGGCTCGTTCTCACCAGAGAGCGGAACAATGAAGTTCATCCTCATGGCTTGGTGACGTAAGGACTACTCGCTACTACTGTAGCTGGGGATTTTTTTTGTTGTGCTGCCCCCGGCCTTTTGCTCTCAGGATTGTATTGTGTTAAAGTAGGGAAGAGCTAGGTCACTAACGGTACAAGTTCACACTGTTCATTCAAAAGATGTATTTGTGCCATCATCTGCTGTCTCATAATTTATCTGCGATCTTTGTGTGAAGAAGTTTATACTTGAACTGAAGGAGGCTAAATAAAAGTAAATGGCGCTAAACAAGGTACAATTCTCTATTCCTTCAGTCTGCACCGTCAAGATGGCTTGATGTTGGTCAATGACGCAAAATTTGTGCATCAAAGTTCAACTTGGCTTTTGTGACATTTTGGTTTTCACTCCAAAATGTCACTGTTTTAAATGTTGGTGTGACCGGCCTTTAAAGCGCTCACACAATACTTCAGCTCAGAGTTCATGGTTGTCTTGATTCTTTCTGTTGTTTCTTTATTTTTTTTCCATTTTTGCTGTAAAAGTCATGTTTTATTGCACACATCATCTTCCATCCATCCTCGCATCCATCTATTCCCTTTAAACGTTCCCACACTACCCATGCTTGACTTGTTTTCCATTTCACTCCTCTCTCATATGCTTTCTCACCATTTCCACTGTTATTCTTGCCTCTCTCTACTCTGATATATTTAAACCATCCCCCTGGGGAGAACAGAAGCCCGCCTCAATCTGGAACCAATTGTTTTGTTCGGTTCATGAATCCAGAACCAAACCCTGACAAAAGAACTCTTGTAAGGACCGCTGTGTTATTTGTTTTTGCCCGAGTTACAGATTGTGCTGTTATCAAAGTATTTATTGTGCCGCTGTGCTGCAGTTATGGATGCATAGAGGGCCTGAAACCTCGCAGCACATCAAAACTGTCACAAAAATGGAGCAGGGGCTAAATGGCAAGAAACGCTGTAGGCACAAATGAAAGAAGCCCAAACTGTTACTGATAAGAAGCCACTTTTAAAAGCTCTCTCAGTGTTGCAGTGATTGTGCTGTGCAAGTTTATGCTATTGACTAATATTCTCACACTCACACTATCTCTTTGCTGAGTTCTCTAAGCAACTGGATTTAGTTCTATTTGCATTTTCAAAGGGTGAGCTAATTGGAGAGAAGCTCGGCATTGCACAATATTGATAAGCAACTGATTAATAAGCTGAATTTAGAATTGTTCATCTGTCAAATATAATGAATAATAACAAATTATGGCCTTCCTCTACTTCAATACTCATTAGAAGTCACTTGTGCAGTGGCACATGTGAGCTCAAGGAATTATAGAGGAGAGCAGACTGCAGGACGTCTATCCCCTGGAGGTCATCTCGGACACGACCTTTGGCTGTATATTCATGGGTAAGATAGGTGCGTGTGTGTGTACATGTGGATGTGTGTGTATGTTACAGGCTGAGCCACTCAGCTTGGAGCCTGCATATGCCAACAAGCTGAGTAAGGCTGCCGGGAGTTAGCTTAGTGAGTGGAGCCACCTGACCCCAATAGGTCAACTAATGACCTTTACTTCAGATGTCTAGCTGCAGACACAGGGTCCAGAATTACCAGCTGCCAAGTACCGAATGCCAGATCAATCAATAAGGGTCAGCCACCACACTGACAACACTTTTTGATATAATAACATTTAAATGTCTTTGGTCAAAGTCCCTGCTGGCCACACTTTCCTTTAGCGTCAGCAAGTCAAAACAATTCAGAAAATGGTACTCAGTTTCAGGCTGTAATACATTCCACTTATAATTACTTTATACAGGCAACCACCACGGTGTCTTCTGGTAACTTGTTGGCTCCTTGACTTCTCACGAGTCTCCCTGTTGCAGTCACATGCTTAGACAGGAGGGCTCAGGTCTGGACAGAAGCGCAGGAGGCTTTCGGACTGCTCTTAAACCCATTAAGGCCACCTGGGTGTGTAGCCATGCATGGCTAGAAAGATGGCCAGGAGGTGTGTGAGCGTACACATATTTGTGCGTGCACTGGCTGAGAGGTGGCCAGGAAGAGCAGGCTGTTCAGCAAGATTAGCAGGCTCTCACATGTTGCATAACAGATTCCCCCTCTCGTGAAAAACCTGCCTGCATGTTGCCGCCCGCTAAGCAGGATGGCCTTTCACTAACGCCCTCTACAATCACACATGGACATGTATGCAGGAACACTTTACAAATTCATTGTTATGCCTCACCCGCAAGATGCTTCCGCTGCTTTGCTTTGTGTCCTTTTCTATTTGCTTGTTTCTCTATCAGTGATGTGTGAGAGGAAAAGGTAGCCAGACTGGCCTCTCTACTCACGCAGGTTGTGTCAAAGCCTTAACAAATGTCATTATCCAGACCAGCCTGGAGGTGATTAGATAGTGTGCTGCTTATGGCTCTGTGTTTAGCATGGGCCTGCTGCATCCATCCAGGCCAACTGCTGTGTGTGTGTTTGTGCATATGGGCCCGGGCTTGCTGGGGGCTGTGATCCGATGGGCCCTATAACACCAAATCAAACACAGAGGGAGCCGCAGCCTGCCTATTTCTCTGTCATAGTGTGTTGAGCGTGTGTGTGTGTATGTGTGTGTGTGAGCAGGGGGGGTTAAGTAATAAACAAGGTCTCCATGGTGACAACAGATGCAGCTGCAGCAAAGAATGAAGTTGAGTGTCAGCAGTGAGGGCCCACTGTGTGCATGTTTGTGTGTGCATGTGTGTGTGAGTGCGGGAAAAAACACCAGCAGTAGGGGCCCAGTGAGAGTCGTAAACACCAGCAGGCCATGACTTCCACAAATAGACCTCTTAGAGAAAAAACGGAGAGGCTAAAGAAAGGGGGGGGGGGGGCTATTATACATTATTTCACACACAATATAAAAAGAAAGACGTGTAGCACAAGAATGCGCGGAACATAATGAGTTTACAGTAGAACAAGGCAAAAAAACATTTGATTACATTACAGAAGATGCATAAACAAGCAATCCATTGCATAAGTAAAACTGGGGGGGAAAAAAAAATCAGTGCATTTCTTTGCACTGGAAATCCTAAGCTCTGGCATCCACGCTTGATATGTCAAGTTCCTCACAGAAGCACGACGTCCTCCCTCCCCCAAGCTAAAGCGCCCAACAATCTATTCATCAGTCTTCATCATCTTTCATCATTATATGGTAATCCTCCCAGCTCACTCTGGGTCTGTCTTGACAGCCCCCTGCAGTGTCTCTTTCTAGTCCTGTTGTGTGGTGAGTGTGCCATCTTGATTCACACATCCTGTCACTGGTTTGTAATCCCTCCTTTATGGAGACAGAATAGCACACTGCTGTCTCTCTTCGACGCCTAACTTCAAGGCCAGATCTCCGCGCAACAGCCTCATGCGTTCTCATTGTCAGAGCACCTCTGCTGGCAGTCCGCATCTCACCCCAACCTGACCCCCCTCTTCAGGCTATTTTCCAATATTATTTATGCAGGGACTCTATTTAGTCCTCTCTAAGCTGGCTTTTTCAAGGCTTTTCACTGAAGAGCTGAAAATATACAAATCCCCCCCAAAACCCTCTGAAAAACCATATGGAGCACTATACCTTAATCAGAGCAGTCACTGTGTGTGTGTGTGTGTGTGTGTGTGCTCACTAATTTTAGAATAATCCCTGGTGATTATGGGAGTGGTTATTAGGATGAATATGGCAGGAGGGTTGGGTCGGGCCGAGCTGAGCTGAGCCCGGGCTGCAGCGAGAAACAGATGTCAGTTGACCCACATCTGCCGAGCATGCTGGGACGTTGGAGTGTCAGGTCACGGCTCTGATCACCTCAGGGACACTGTACATCTGGGCCCGGAAAGATCATTGGCTTTTTCTCTTGGTTCACAGTGTCTCTGTCATACTCCTCACACAAACACACATACACTCTTACTGAAAATACAAATGTTTCTGGCAAAAAGAGTAAGTTTCAGACTCTGATGTGGAGATCAAAAGGTTTTGACCAGACCTCTTGGATTGTTACCCAGACTGGTAAAGTCTGGGGATGCTTGAATGTAAACTGTCACCAGTAAAACACTGCAGCTGAATGGAAACTGGGTGCAGCCCTAACATTGAACTGTTACATATCTAACTGCACTATTTTTTATCGTTATGTGTATACGAGATACAATATTACAATATTTTACAGTTGGTGTTAATATGCTCTGAGCTCATCTCTCTGTGCGACCTGCAAAATGCATCTCACTGATGGCAATATGTTATCTAACAAGATCTAAGATGCATAAATCTCAATGCAGTACTCCAACTCATGTGCCACAGCAGGCTACAGCCATGATCAGACAGACAATAGCGCTACGTGAAAAAAAAAATACAGCCCCCTCATTCATTGGCATGGGACCATTGCGTTGGCACAGCGGGGGTGAAGACAGCGAAAAATCAGAGGGTTGAAGCAGATCAAACAAAAGTTGAACTTGGCTTTTTCTGTGATGCAGTGCAGTGTGAACCTCCAAAGTGCTGCATTAGCCAGTCAAATATGTATTTTTTTACCTAGCGATTGTCACAAGGGAAGTGAAAATGATTGATAACCTTTCAGAGTTGTAAAATCTTGTTTTCAGAGCTGTTTTTGTTTGAACACTCACAAAGACATGGCAGCAATGCATTTGTTTGTTGGATTACTTTAAATCTATGCATGTTAAAAACATGAATTGGATTTATTGGATAACTTGAAGAAAGTAAATCTCTTAACATGAAGTGTTAAGTAGATAAGTATATGGATATATGGATACACTGACAATAAGAGCAGATGTTGTGAAGCAGTAGGCTTGGTGTTGAGCTGCAAAGATCACAATTACATGGTTCTCTCCAGATTTCATAAATTTATGTTCTGCCGTTTGCACATATCGTGTCCTTGTTTTTATGGTATTGTCTGTCTGCTTTATTCCCTGTTCTTTCTTTTCACCTCTTCCCTCTTTTTCTTCTTTCTGTAAAAAACTTTGTAACTACTGCTTTGAAAAGTCCTTTATAAATAAAGTTTGCTTGATGGATTCAGTGGATTATAATCCTATTGATGCACTGTGTATTCCCTCTAGCTGCTACAACCTTCTATCCAGTAATTGGCATTTTCCAACCTGTGGCTTTTAATACACCGCCAGCTATCTGGATTTCCTCTCTTCTTCCATTTTATTACGTATGTGTTTAGAATTTTAGGGGAGTTTTTCCTTCTAGACCTTAGACCTATAAAGCCCACTGAGACATTGCATGTGATATTAGGCTATACAAATAAACTAGAGTTCACTTAACTATTAAAGTACTGCTGCGTGTCCCATTCCAGAGGGAACATCATTCAGGCAGCATTTTATTAGCTTATAAATTTATTCAGATTTTAACACTGATATTTTTTGCTCTCTGCTTCGGCATTGGCACTCTCTATGATCTGGTGTTTGCTGTAGTTGGTTAAAGATGTGAGTTTTGTATTACATTTTCATTACATTACGTCATTGTAAAACAAGGAGGAAATACTTTGTCTGTAGTACATACACAACACAAATGCATGTAAAAAAGGGACTTCTGCAGTGGCTACCACTGACAAGAGAAAGGAGAGAAGCACAAATTTCCTCATTGCCAAACCAAACATTGTGGCTCTAAGCTATAGTTGCATTTACTTGAAATGATGCGGTAGACCAACACTGAGAATGAGTGAGCACTAATTGAAAGCAGCTTGCTGGAGTTCCAGTGAATACTGACTGTGGGATCAGTTTTCTATTGTGTTCTAATGTACTGGTTCACTGGTCATTCCTCTGCGTTCCCAGGAGGCCTTGGAGTTTATAGTCCTAGATAGCTGGATGTTGACTCACACGGGCCTTTCTGGCCATCGAATGACAAGTTCACACAGCGACATATTGCCTACTAAGGCGAAGGACATCAAATATTTCATTTCCCAAGACAGATGGTTCGATTGTGAAGTCTAAATGAGTAGTGAATAGCTACAATTTTCACTGCCTTTTACAGAACGGTGTAAACTTTATGAGGTTACACAAACCTGTTGCGTGTAGTTTTTGTCAAATGGCATCATTATATTTCTCAAATAAATGAGTAACTTGCAAATTACGTTCCAACTTCCATGCTTTATTTCTCTCTCTTCATCTGCATCTCGCTGTGCTCTTTCCCCATTTCTAATTTCACTCTCCTGCCTTCAGATCACTCTTCCTCCTCCTCCTTCTCCCTCTCTCTCTCTCTCTCTCTCTGTCTCTCTCTCTCTCTCTCTCTCTCTCTTCAACAGGATCAAGGCCCATCCTTGTCATCCCATAGGGCAGAGTGGTTTGACTGACAGCTGGGTTCAACATCTTGACACAGGTCCGTGCCCCCGTCATCATCGCTGATCGTCCCATGCTGGCCCAGAGTGACAAGCGCCTGCAGAGCCATTTACTCCTGGTGCAGCCGAAAAAAGCCCTCCTCAATCACTAGCTTTCACCGGGTGTGCAGGCACGCACCCTCCTTTCTCCCTTTCTCCCCTCTTCTGCCTTACCTTCTCTTCAAAAGTTATTTTCTTTCATTTTAACAGCCATGCCCTGTTAGTTTTTTAATTGACAATCAATTCTTCCTCCTCATCCTTTCATTTAGTTTTAAGAATGTTTTTGTTTTTTGTTTCTCCCCTCCTTCCTGCTTTTCGTTCTGACCTCCTCTAATCCTCTTTTCTCTCCTCTGATATCAACTCTTTAGTATCTAGTGCAGGCTAATCTAAAGGAATCTGCCAGATCTTAATTAGGGTAATTACTGTGTTTGTTTTAACTTAACACTGATGACTCCACTTGAGCTACTATCTTTGAGCAGGCCATAACAGATGGGGTGCTTAGTACTCTTTTGGGAACACTGACAGGAGTCAGGATTGAGCTGTATGATTTTTGAGCTTGATGTTTGTCAGCTTAATTTACCTTGAAAAACTGTTTAGCAGGAATTCCTCCCAAAACTTTTCCACAGAGAAAGTGGAGCCTTCTGGGGTGACAGTAATGTGCAAGAAATGAAACAGAAATAGCTGTTTGCACCGGCAAAATGACTGGTTTGTGACCAAAATGAAGTGTCACATTTGTTTTGATTGATGCATTGTGAAGACCTGTTAGCCAAACAAGTTAAGCTTAATCCACTGCCCTCTACTACAACATATAACATCGCCTAAAACTGGTCAGTAATATCACAATGTGTTGCATTTTTCATGTGTCTTTTGGGACTCAAGTTTTTGATTTATTTTCTTTGTTTACATTACGTTCTTGTTCATCCTGCTAATTTAAATAAGTCACTTTGAGGACAGACTTAAAGAGTTTTTATGGACTATATGACAGCATGAGACGTGCTTGAAACAAACTAGTTTTTATAATGTGCTGTCTGACCATGTCTTAAGGCAAAAGTGTTGTGTTTTTAATGGCAGCACTCAAATGTGGGCTGAAAAGCCTGCGGTCATTGAGAAGGGTAAGATGCAATAATGCTTTAAAGGACCAGTGTGTAGGATTTAGTGGCATCTAGCAGTGAGCCAAGTGAACCAACCAAATTCAACCCCCCCCCCCCCCCCCCCCCTCCTTGCAAGCATGCAGGAGAACTTACGGTGGTCGCAAAACTTGTGAAAAATGTGAAAAATGCAAAAACGTGAAAGGCCCAGTGTTTTGTTTGTCCATTCTGGGCTACTGTAGAAACGGGTTCCATGAAAGGGGTCCCGATCCCTCTGTAGATATAAAAAGCTCATTCTAAGGTAAAGAAAACACAACAATTCTTATTTTCCGGTGATTATACACTAATTAAAACATACTTATGAATATTATATTCATATATAATATTACATTCCATTTTGCTAGATGCCAGTAAATTCTACACACTGCACCTTTAAATGTGGATACCACTTTCTGACAGTCTTTCTTCTAAGTGTAGTGTCTTTGCACTGTTGCACTGGGCTGTACATATGAAAACTGACAGAAGCAATTGTGTGAAGAGTGAAAAAAAAGAACATTTCGAACACTGGCCTCACCTGGCCAATCGCTGTGTGAAGTGGGTGTGTGATTGTTGGATTCTCGGTGTGGGAAAGTTACAGAAATTGTTATATAAGGCATTCCCCTGTTCCGAAATTGGAAAAGTGTGGAGGGAGAGGTTTCATATGCTGTCTAACTATCTGACAAGCATACTGATGCCTTAAGTTGGACCAGTCATTTTAACCTCTTTGGCTTGTGACCCATTACAACAAAGTAATGTTTTCTTAAGACTCCTCATCACTGACTGCATATGTTTATCCGTTTTGACCATTTCAAGAGTTCTTATTGTTCCTTCTTTAATTTGAACGATTGCTGGAGGCCTGAAGAGGTAAAATTATCAAGTAATTAACAAGAAAAAAGTAAAGATTAGAGAAGAATCTGAAAAAAACACCCAGCATAATTATGTGTAACAGAAATGTTTTTTTTCAGTCTGACAATACCATTAATCATTCCACAACCTCTAAAATTTTGTGAGCTGCTGTAGGGGTCCTGGTGCCCAGGCTAGGAACAACTATAGCCAGTATAAAATTGGGAAACTCCAGAATGTCATTTACTTTAAGTAGAAATTAGTATACTGTGCACATATTGTGTGAGTAATTTCCTGTCTACTCCTTATCTTATATGGGGCTGCAACAGGACAATTCACTGCAAAGCCCCTCAGTCTGAAACAAAGATGCAGTTCAGGTTGTTGTACACACTGTAACATGACAGTACAATTATGAAAAAGTTACATATTATGTGTGTGTGTGTGTGCGTCTGTGTGAGCGCTGAAGGACAGGAGGGCATCAGATGAGTACAGACTGTTTCCACCTGCCAGGTGCCTGGTCTCTAATCCCCCCTCTCTGTCTGATTAAACACACATACACACACACACACAGGCGCAACAAGGTCATCTCTCTGTCAACCATACAATAGCGCTGTGTACCCATCTGGCCTACATCCTAAATACTTCCTCTTTAGAAAGCAAATAAAAAAGGAGAAGAGAGATAGCACTTTATGCCTTAAAATTGGTCAGAACTAAGTTACTATCAGTCTCATTCATTTTGTATTATATTTACCAATATTTAAGCAGTTACCACATGCAAGCTATGAGACATCTGAGACTGCTGCAGACATCATCTTGGTGGCTGTATGAGAAGACACAGCACTAATGTCTAATGTCTCCATATATTATGTGCTCACTCCTGAAACACTGAGCTCACCTCAGCGAGGAAGAGGCCGCGTACAATACTTTCTTTGTATAATATCAAAAACATATTTTAAGAGAATTTATGTGGGCCCTTGTGCTGCCAAAACCGCATGAAATCTCCTGCCGCTGCTTTTACAGTGATGAAACTGTCTTTTTTCTTTCTTTCTTTTCTTTTCTTTCTTTCCTTCCTTCCTTCCTTCCTTCAGCTTTCCTTACTTTGGCAATGGACAAGGTCCCCCTGTGTGAGTCATATCATTCTGACAATATTTTATGCTGGGAGTACAGCTTTGAAATCTGGAGGATAAGAGGGCTTTGTAGAGATAGTGACACCCATCCTCCTCTTTCTCCTCCTCCGTCTCGTCCCACTCCTCTGCTTTTCCTTCCCCTGGGGAGGTTTGTCTTCTTCTGCCCCCTCCGACGGCTTTTATGTCTGATGAGGTTCTGTTGTGTCGAGGTGAGGATGAGGTCAGGCGACTTCAAACACCGTGTTGAGGAACAACTTATTCTATGAATAAAGATTAATGCAATAATGTTTGTGTACACTTGAGCGAATGCTTGAACACTGTGGTTTTTGTCTTGCATTTGTCATAAATCCTCATGGATTGGATTTGTTAGTAAGACACTGACAGTAAATGCTTTCATGCTGTAATGTAATACAGTAGGATGTATTATAATGTGATGTGTTCTGGTATATGTGCTGTGCATTATTTATTGTATTTAGTATCACAGTAGAGAGCAGTATATATTCACTATGAATCTTGGATGCTGTGTGTGTGGTTTGATCTACATTATGATAGTGGAGGAATTCCATGTGGTGCCATGCTGTCTGCACTGTCTCCTCTCCTCACCTGTTGAGGCTGTGATTAGATACTGTCAACCCTCAGGCCATAGCTATCGCATACAGGTAGAGCTCAGTCAGGCTATAGCTTTCCCTTATGTTGTGGGATGGGATACAACTCGTGAACTCCAGAAACTGCAGACGGCGCTGAAAGTTTGTGTCACACTAATGAGCAATCTGTCAACAAGTGTACGCTACAGGGAACATGGAGGAAAAAAAAGAAACATTTGAAAAAATGTAGATTATATGGCGGAAATCCTTGTAGGCTATGTATACTCCCCTCGCCCCAAACCACACACACACACACACAAATGCACGCAAGCACACACACACACACGCACGCATCAGTCCCTGACAGAGCAAGAATAACTCGCTTGAAACAGAAAATATTTCTATTTTGAGGGACAGATGGTTTTCTTCCTACCACAATTATTAAAATGTTTGAAAGAAATATTTCAACATTTTGGGGAATATTTGTATTTACTTTCTTTCTGAGAGCTAGGTGAGAAGATCGATACCATTCTCATGTCTATGTGTTAAATATTTGAGATTGGGCCAGGAGGTGATTAGTCTAGATTAACGTAAAGAGTGGAAGCTACCAAATATGCCTACCAAAAATATCCCTAAAGCTTAAACACTGTACCATGTCTGTTTAATCCCCACACAGCCAAAAAAAAATTTAAATGACAAAAGGTGTTAGGGGAGTTACATATTGAAACAATGTTTTGACAAGCAACAGTTTATTCAGCGCTTGTTCGTCAAGAAATCGTCACAGCATGCAGCTGCCCCTAAAACCATAACCTGTCATTTTTAGTTCTGCTTGTGTATGGATTAAACAAATGAGATTCAATGTGTTGCTAAACCCCACAGTTTAACACAGACATATGAGAGTAATATTGATCTTCTAATTTCATTCTCTAAATTTAAGTGGGAAAACATATTTCAGAAATTGTTGAGATATTCCTTTAATGTTAGCAGTCCACCTCTTTTGATGCATTTATTTCTTACTGACCCTTTTTTTTATTGTTGCTTTGCTCAGTACTTTTTTGTGCCTGTTTTAATACAACTTATAAACCTCTGAATCTAAACAGCTGACAAAATAATCTTAACCCAAGTTCCTAAAACTATTTTTTTTCAAAGCTTCCATCTTCCTCATAGGCTTCAAGTGCACCTTGAATTAAGATTATTTCCAAAGTAAAATGGGATGTTACATGTTACTTCCCTCATCCAGTAGGCCTACTGAGCTGCAACCTGTTTAAAACATCTACATTAATACTTACTCATTTCCATAACATATTTTTAAAAATTACTGTAATGAGGTTTGGGTTGTTTGGCCAAATGGCTTTCTGTAGTGACACTTGCACCAACAGGAAATTTGATTGACATAAGTCATTACCGATTTATTTATTTTATTATTGTTCATTTGGAATATCAAGATTTTTACTTGATCAGATAATCGGTTTTGCCAGTGTTATTTCAGATCTGGTGTTATGTTTATTGTTGTTCTGTGTTCAATAAGTGTTTTAAAAAACGGTTCTGTGAATATTTTTCTCAAAATTATCAAATGGTTTTCCCTTTCTCTACTATTATGACTATTCCAATTATCTGTTAACTCCCCCTGCTCTCTCATCTGTTTCACTCTGCAGATGCCTGTAAACATATGGTCCCATCTACATGTTCAAGTAGGATTAGCATGCTAGGCTAACAGTCTCTCAGCTGTGTGACTTTATATCGTGCTGACGTCATTCAGCGCGAACAAGCACTGTAAACACACCTGTCACCTGTCCAGCACGGTGCTGTAAACTGGAAACACAGTGGCTACACTTTTTACTTTATACAGTCTATTAACGACACACAACACGATACAGTTATGCTAACGATGTTAGTCATGTTAACTAGCGGCTAGCCGTCCAGCTAACCAATGGTGTAAATTCATCACTCAGTTAGTCACAGACATTCATGACCGGTCCAGCCAAAAAAATTCACTGTATCAATGCACCGTAAGTGAAAGCAAAATATCCATTAACTTAGCCATTATCAAGCGAACTTCTTGCCAGGAAACTGAAACAACCTCGTCTTGATTATTATTATTTTTTTTTTATGCGGTTAAACATTTTTCTTCACTGAAACTCCACCATCTGCAGTGAAAACCTCAACCTGACGGCCTGTTAACTTTTTTTTAGGACCAGTTAGCAGTGGGACTTGACACTGGAAAGCAAGGTAAGCTACACACCTGTACATGTTTAGCTAATAACACTGTGAACGTGATATAATGTGAATTCTTCATAGTGTTTACAGTTTGCTCTTTGTGTTGTTCTAATTTTGGGTCTTTTGAGTTTTTTTGTCAGGGAAAGTGCATGCTAAAGGTAGCTTACTGTCATAGTAAACTACTTATAGTTATTAGTATTAACTAATATATTATAGTATTTACTGCTGTAGCCTATCAACTCTGCCACTTGACCACAGAACAGTATTTATTTTTGCCCATTGAATAATACTGCTACACTGGCACTCTAAACACACTGATTGGGATGTAGGTTTTGGTTTGAATCATCAAGTTTTTGAGATATTAATGTCTGAGATGTACAATGGGATCAATGGGTCTTGACAGCATTAATAATTTCATTAAAAAAAATCAGATAGTGCTCCCATTACTCTGTAAGAACACACTATCAGTAATTTTCAGTTAAGTCTATTCACCTCCACTGTTTTGGGTTGGAGGCAGAAATCTCTGAAATATCTCAAAACATGGGCACATAAATCATAAATGCCAAGATACCAGTCAGAGTAAGTGAGAAAATATACGCTTTTGTAATATGGGTGAGCTGACTCCTTTAAATGTAATTGCATTTACCCTAAAGGCACCACAAAGGAGCCATATATCATTGACCCTGCAATCTCTTACACAAGATGCTTCCTGATTGTGCACTGAAGGGGCCCATCTTGCACGCAGGGAGGCTGACAAAGTAGTTTTGACCCTGGGCTGAGGTTTGTTGTGGCGCTGCCTCTCTGGAGGTTGGCTGTGCTCTGTCTGGGTCTGCGTTGCTCTCTAATCACCCTGACATTGCACTTACAGGGCTGACAGCTATGGCGCCACAGAGAGGGAGAGAGAGATTGTACACGTGACAAGGCCCACCTTGGCTCTCTACTTGTTCCCTCTCCAGATAATCACTTTCTATTGATTTTCTTAGAGCACACAGATCCCTTTTACCTTTCAGCTTCTCTGATAACTGCTTGTCAAAATATCTAGGGCCACACCATACAGTCCTGTTACCTATTACCTTTCCTCATCCACTTAATAATGCATAATGTATGTGAATAAAAGAAGAAGTCCTGCAGGGCTTCATTTTTGCGACATGATCAATAATGAAACCTATTTGTAAGCCATCCCTTTTGAAAATAATCAGGGCTATTATTGAGCTTAGGGGGTGGGAGTATGTGCGCAGTGAAACATAAACCCAAACTCAGTGTGTGAGTACTTGTGTGCAGTCGATGCTTCATTCCTTTACAGCTCATATCAGTGAGCTGAGGCGTCACAGCCGGCGCCCTCTGCTACTTACCTAATTAGCTCTAGGAGCCCCTGCATTATTAACAGACCCCCTAAATCATTCAGAGGGGCCCTAATGTGCGTGTGTGTGTATATGTGTGTGTGTGTGTGTGCCAGTGTGTCTGTGTATGCAGGGGGAACACACAGAGGGGGTACAGAGGATCACTGCGATAATGTCCCCTCCCTATTCACGACATGTCAGACGTAATTATTCACCCTGGGAAGACACGGGTCCAGAACACTGGTAATGGCACTCTTCTTATCCCCTCCTCTTTCTCCTCCTCCTCTTCCTCCCCCTCCTCCCCCTTTTCTCCCACTGCTTTTATGACTGACAAGGTGCTAGATGGCTCAGACACACTCTATAGATAGACAAATAGTGGAGGATGGCCACTATTGTTAGACAAGAATGTTCACGTTACAGAGGTCATGTGTTAATGCAGGGAGATCAGAAGGAATGGATGCATTATGTTTATTTTATTGTGTACATGCATCTCATTAACATGGACAGCTATGTCATTTATAGGCCTCATTTGCTTATATTACATGTAATGTACAAATCATTTTAGAGGAATATTATGGCGATAATAGTGTAAGTGTCATTTAGCTACTTAAACCGCCGCATGACTCACAATTGTGGCTGTAGAGAAACAGAAGTGCTTTATGAAAAAAAAACAAAACAACTAATTTTGGAAGCAAAATGCAGCTGAATCATGTTCAGCAAAAATTCCGTTGTTTCCTCTCGGTTTAGCAGCTGGAAGTGGTTTGGTCGTTTTGCCGGCAGAGTCAGCAAGACACAAATGAAAAGTCAATATACATCACTTCCTCCCTCTCAGCGAATAGCTGCCGTGTTGGGGGGTGATATTGTTCTGTATGAGATAATATTTGGCTGGGCTGGTGACCAGGAGCTCTTGCCCTGGTAATTCCACATGTGTTTACTAGAATGTGACTGTTTCCTGAAGCTCTGCAGTAGCTCTGGTATGTGGGTTGAATTCCAAAACATTGCTCCCTTTTCTGCGGTCTTGTTCACTCTCCCACATACCGCAGATTTGTAGAGTATAATCAGACCTGCCAACACTCCCGTTTTTTCCCGGGTTTCTCCTGTATTTCAAGGTCATCTCTCAGTGCCCTCCAGTTTCGTTGTTTCTCGCAGGAAATTTCCGCAATTTGCATGATGGCCCCTCGAACTTTATTATAAATAATCATCATGCACAGATCCACAAGTTTTGTATGTTTTGTCTGACGTTACCCAAGTTGCCAGATCGTCTATGAAACACAATCTACCCGCACAATCAAAACACACTACATACAATTTCAACCCATCTGTCCCCGCAACCTGGCAACCCACAACCCAATTCAAGGGGCGTATGTGCAGCTGGTCTCTGCGCAGGCAGGCGAGCCAGCTAACTTATCTGTTGTCAAAATGTCATCGCAAGATGGCGTTCAATGAACCTTTCTAGTACATACATTTTTAGGAGTGGTTTCAAAGAGGGCTATGGGAAAGATGATGTAGTCTTTCTCAGCAGTGTTAGCAGGGTGTATGAGTGATTATGATTGTACAGGTGTATGTATTTTTGCTGTTGGAATACACATGCATACTGTACAGTTACACACTTGCAGCCTTTACCATTGATTATATAGAATATAACAGGGAATGTGATTGGGGAGTTGATACTGTAATGATAGTTAATCAGTGATGAAATAATTGGGCACAGCAACATTAGCGCTAAGGGTCCATAATTGCATATTGTGTAAACAAAATATACATTATTGTGTATTGTATTACTGCCATGGACATGCAGAACACCAGTGTAACTCTTCTAAATTATGGCCACAAAGGGTTTCAGTGGTATTGAGACCATTTCTGCGGTTAATGTTAGTGTATATATGTGTGAAAGGGCCACCGGATTTTTGGCAAAAAGGCATTTTAGAGTGCAAGCAGCAGACTGGCAGGACTGTTCTTCACAAATGTGTCAGCACACCACAGTCTCGATTTTTAAGATGGCTGTGAAGCTAAGTAGATTACAGGCTTTTTACTGCAGTAGCAGGATGGGAAAAATTATGGTGAGAACTGTAATGGGAAAAAGAATTAGACAAGATAAAAGACTCAAGATGGTGGGAGAGTGCAAGTGAGAGCGAGCGAGAGAGAAACACTCCTTTACGTCGTTAATCTGGTCTGCCCCTCCCCCCTCTGTTTCAATTAAGAAAATTACTTTTTAGTTCAATTAACAATAATTCACGCTTAACTGAATAAAGTTTATTACACAATCAAGGCGACAACAGAGCAAGTGAGAGGGACACATGCACACGCTTACTCGCACACGCGTGCACACACGTGCGCACACACACACACACACGCGTGCACACACACACACGCGCGCGCGCACACACACACACACACACAGGAGCAGCTCCTTGTAGTGAGTGTCAGCAGGCTTTGGTGAACTGTGGCAGGATGCTGGTGAGGGCCTGATGCTGGAGGTCGGGGGTGGACATTGTTGTTAAGGGATCTTACTTAGGGAGAAATGTGTCATCACATCCTTAGATGGAGGGGCCTCTCTATCCCTTATCCTTGGCCTCAGGCAGCAGCTTGCATCACAGCGATTAGCTCCTAAACACAGACAATAACACTAGCAGCCACATCGTCATAATCGCCATTATCCACCCCGCCGCCATCACCAGAAAACATGGCAGGGACTCATTTCTGGAAGCTTCCGCCCTCTTTTATGCAACTACAGATGAGCTGTCTGCCCATAAACATTTGGGAAAACAAAATAGCGCGGCATATAAATTGTCCTCTTTTACATTTTCATAATGACAATAAGGTGTTCTTTGCTTCAGCCGTGGTTCATCCTCCTTTGTTCCCCAACCCTCCTCCTCTCCCCTCTCTTCTCCTTCTCCCCTCCCTCACCCCCCCTCCCTGAAATGATTTACACTGCTACAATTATTGGGTAATCTCCACTGTCATTACTCTTAACATCTGCTCTGTCACAATGCTAAGGGCTTTTGGCTGTGCTGGGCGACAGTTATTCTATGTGCTTACAGTCCTGTGATGCAGACAGAACCCCCCCCCCCCCCCCCCCCCACTCCTGCCCCCCCTCATTGCCTTATTTTCTTTATGTGCTATCTGCATTAGAGTGATGAAATGGCTTTTATATGAGTGGGAGCAGTATGGTGGAATAATTTGCTTGTGCTTATGTGTGTGAGTGAGAGAAGAGAAGAAGATGTGCATCTGATCGGAGAGGTAGGTAGAGTTTTAGACTTCGCTGACAGGCACTGCCGAGATTTCAAGAGGTCACAGATCAGCTGATGATCTTGAAAGTCAAGAAGGATCAGTGGAGGGGAACGCGTTCATTACCAAATCTTAAAGCTACTGATATTATTTTTTTCGATTTGAAACTGACAACCCTACCACCCACCCTCTTGATTTTCTCTTATGCATACGCAAGCCGTTTCTTTCATGTGTTTCTGTCTGCCTCTCTGAATGAATAATAAGCAACCACCCAGCAGACAGGCAGTTAAGCAGGCTAACCTTTAGCGAGCAGGGAGAGGAACATTCAGAGATTTCCATCAGATTACCCTCTCCAGTTTCCATTGTGTGTGTTGGCCCCCTCCGTGGTATTTCTCCCCCCCCCTTATGCAGCAAATTGGAACCATTTGGTATTCAGATAACAGCAAACAGCTCAGATCTGCTGGAACAATAAGCGGTTTCCAACCAATCGCCCACCTGGTCTGAGCTGTGCTAAGACAGTCTTGATAGTCGTCAGTTCTTTCACCACCGCTCAGTTGCCAGTGTGGGTTTTTTTTTCCTTTTTCCAACAGCTAGCGTTTCTAAAACCTCCCTTCTGATTCTAGTTCTACCTCCCTCTCTCCTCACTGCTGATTGACCTTCAGCTTCTTCACAAATCAGATCTCACTCAGGAGTACCATACAAGATAAATTCAGTCTAGTGGATGTCACAACCTGGCGACTGTTACGACTTTAGTCCTGTCTGCGGTGGTTTTGTATCCACTGAAGCAGTTGTCTGTGAGAGTGTATACTTAATGCTTCACCCCAAAGAGGGGATTGTAATGACATGGGTCCAATACTGTGTGATTGAGATGGATGACCTGTTTTATTATCTGTGTTTTGTATGTATGTGTATGTGTGCATATACTCCCCGAGTGCTGAGGGAACACATTGTGACCCTAGTTGTGTTTGGCCACCAGAGGCCATGCTGGCAAAGGCTGAAATGATGATTAAGGACAGAGGGGCTGGATGGGAAAATGTGGATTAATGAAGCTCAGATAGAATTAATAGCCATGACATCCCACAACAGCGGAGACACTAAATGAGAATATGTCGTGGGTCCGCCGGAGTCTCAACGCTTGTTTCGCTTTCAAGGTGATGGTAGGAGTAAAGGAAAAAGTTGCAACTCTCGACTGACTTACCTAACTTGTCCTGTCTTGACAACAGAAAAATTATAAGCTGCCTTTCTCACAGAAGGAGAACATAGTTTTGTTTGTCCCAGCCCAATAGCCCAAGGAGTTATGTTCATACGGTATTTGATGGTTCTGCAGCACACAGTTTTACTTCCAATGTTCATTACTCATGCAGGAAACAGTGTGCCCTTTATGTAGAGATGCAGAAACTATGGGTGCTCAGGTTGGGTGAATGGATGGGTGTGTAGTGTGTCTGAAAATTTGTAACCTTAATCTTTACCTTACTTTAAAGGTAATGGTATCATCACTTCATCAGTGTGATGTATTTTCTGTTAAAAATTCCATGATGGGACAGGACATTTGACAGTGAGGTGTTGGTGTTATGGAACAAGTGGAAACTACCAAGTACCTTAAAGTGCAGTGCCACAAACGGCAGCTAGATGCTGGCTCCAAAAAATGTCTGGCTCCAATTGACTTCCATTAAAAAGTGTCAACTTTTTCTAGAAATAGTAAGTCAATACTTTTTTTCAACAAGTCATTATAGTCTTGATCCCTAAATGTGTGCTCTCTTATAAGTATCTGGTGGTCATTTTGGAAATTATTGCTCCCTTAATAAGGTTTGAAAACTTATAGTGGACTTTGATGTCTGCTGTGTGGACATTGATTGACGGTTCAGTTTAAAGAATAAAACTGATTTTTCTCCACTCAGTTGCACTGTGTCTGTGTTCGTGTTTAAGGTCTTACACTAACAATACATTCACAGGATGCTCTCATGCAATATTTTGGTAGAGTTTAATGTTATTTGATATCTTCCCTGTTAGCAGTGTAGCTAAAGTGTTCCGAGTAGTAACCCGTGCTCCTTATTTGGAAGGTTCTGACTCCAAACAGAAGAGGTTGTGCCGACAATAAGTTGCAACTTTGGACTTCAAACTGGTGTCTGGTGGTGATTTTCTCTGACAATTAGCATTTATACAACTGCCTGTTTGTCTTTTTGAGCTCCTTAACATCTGTCACTGGTATTTGGCAGCTTGACATATTCCATTTCTGTAGTAGAGACGTCGGAAGATGCTTTGGACTCACTCGACAAGAATTTATTTCCTCCGTAGCAGAAAAACACGTTACATGAACCTTCAGAAACTCCTGCAGGTTAAACTGGACTAACAAAACACTTTTAGTGCTGACTGACTCTAACACACTAAAAACAGACTTAAAGACACTCGTTAGCCTAGCATCATTAAGGCTACAAACATCCCATAATGCAACACTCTGTGCAGAAGTCGGTTTTACACTGGTACTTTATTCATTCAAAAAGAATATCTGATGTTGTGAACACCTAATTTTCAAGTAGTCCCAAATAGAAAACAACCTCAGACATATAAAAAAAGCTTAAATCTTAAGTCTTATATTTGGACCAATACAGTAAACTTTTCCAATGCATTTATTCCTGTAGTAGTCTACTTTATAGTATTCTTATAGCCTCTGTAGTCTAAATCTTTTATCTTTATTCCAGTGTTGTCATAGAGGCTGACTCACAGGAATATCGGTCATCATTCAGCAGGCACGTCATTTGGCACATCATTCATTATGTCAAGCCTGAGAGAATAACAAATGTCCCATCATGTGAGGCGCTCACTCAGCGGTGAAGCGGTGATCAGCTTGACTCTGTGGTGGGCGTGAAGTGATTGCACTCCTGCGGTAACGCGGTAACTGCGGTAAGCGCCGCAGCTCTACCACTGAACACGAATGCAACATTCTCGCAGACTTTTTGAAAACAAAAGCACTTCCACGCATTTCCGACGTTTCAATATAGAAAGTGAATTAGGGAAAAACTGCAAAAGAGTAATATTGTTACTTTTTAGCCGCTAACATGTTTGTCTCTCAGGTGCACAGATGTTTTTAGCAGCAGCTGCAAAGAGTACAGATTCAACCCCCTGAAGTTTTAGTTTGGCTGTTTGAGGATAACAGTTGCTGGACCAACATGTCTTCTCTTTGATTTCACCACCTGGTTCGTTGTTCAGTTGGTGGTCTTTCACTTCTACCTCCTGCGGGCTACAAACATCCCTGCTTGTGTGTGCGCACACGCACGCACACACACACACACACACACACACACACACTGGACACCTTATTAGCATGTTAAGTCAGGAACTGGAGAATGTTTTAGCTCCAGGTGGTGATCACTCATTAATGTCTGATCAGTTCTGCAGGTAAATGTTTACCTTAGACTGGTTAGACATTACTGGAGCCTGAAAGCTGAGGATCATTAAGTCCTCACTGGAGGTTTTGTAACAGTTTGTAACTATTTGTAACTGTAGTGACACATTTGTTTCTTTAAGATCAGGAAAAAGTGCAAACAAGCCAAGCTGCAGTTTAAAGGTGTTTAAGGTAAAAGCAAAGCAGGGTCATTTGGACATGTAGTTCTTATGTTGTCAGAAAAAAATACAGAAAATATATAAAAGCCTTGGAAACTACAAGCCCATATTTTTTGTTATAGTAACGGGTAACATGATAGCACACCACATAGTTTGGTGGAATAGAGAGATTTAGAGAAAACACAAAAGAGGAAAGTGGGTGGGAGTTCATGAAGTTCACTCCAGAGCATCTCGCTTTCTGTGAAAACATGGGAATGTGTTTTTTTTCTTATGTAAAGTCAGAGGGGAGACCACTGAGAGTGAGAGGGAAAGTCAAAGAGGGTTTGAGAGAATTACGGTTGCAATGCATCACAGTCCACTAACTTATTGTGCTTCTTTTTGATACAGAAGATCCTGTCAAACCTGGACTGATCACTTCCTCAACCAACAAAGCTGCAAGACATCAATCAACTGAAGGTACAAGTGAATGAGGGCTTTAAATATACTTTTGGAAAAAAATATACAGTATCAATCAAAAATTTGGACACACTTTTCCATAAACATGAATGAGAATGTGTGTCCAAATGTTTGACTGGTACTGTAGATCATAATGCAATAGCTCTAAAATGAACTCTTGATGACCCTGTCTCTATATGTAGGTGTCACCGTTTTTTGAACAAAAGGCTTTCATAACAAACGAAGGCCTTTTAAGGTGTCATTTCATTCCATATCCTCTCTTAATCCCTATACATTTTCTTTTCAAGTGGGCTTGAACTCCTTAACTTAAAGAATGATCCCTCATTACGCCACCTTACTGCTCCCTTCTTAACTGTGTAGAGCTGCGACTGGGGTTAATACTGACCCTGGGCAGGGGGAGGAGAGAAAACTCTGGGAATGAGTGTAACTAGAGAGACTGAAAGGGAAACTGAGATAGTGAGCATTGACAGGATTGAGCTTTCAGGTGGGGTGTCACCCTCAGGGGAGGCAACAGTTGCTGACAAAGCTGTGTATGTTTGTGTGTGTGTGTGTCACATGAGAAGGTCTTGGCAGGTGAATTTCCTCAGATACTCTCTTCATGAATGAGGATTATTTGGTTATTGCTCATTAGAGACCAACACAGATTCTGGGAATTTTTTTTTGGGCGGGGGGAATTGTAGTTATGACAATTTGACATTCATAAGCACCGATGTGGTTCAAGCAATGGTCATTGTTACAGAAATCATGTGTAAGTCAAATGGAAAAAGTAGAAGTATAGAAAATAAATGATGATAAAGAAGAAGCTTATCCCTTCTTTACTTAAAAGTCATATTTCCACCAAAACAATAAAACTAGCTCTCACTCCATAAAGAAATAAATAACTGACATTTGCCCCTTTGACCAGCTTGTTTTTTTTTTTTTGACAGTAGCTTTAGTCACGCAGCAAGTGTTGTTGACTTTGTCGCTACCTTCCCATTGTGAAAGGGTGACCTTCCTCTTTCTCTCACTCTCTGTTCTGCTCAGCTCCGTACATCTGTGTCTGTTTACCAGCCTGCCTGTGTCTCCCTCAATCTGAACTGATGAGTGCAACTCACAGCTGCTCCTCTCTTGTTTCCCGCTGGTTGGGTTGTGTGTGTGGGTCTTTTGTGTGCGCATGTGTGCGTGGTGTCATTGTGCTCTGTGGTGACAGCGCCACGCTCCCAAATCAAAGACGACTGGCTTTCCACCACAACGCACCTTGCTTTAATTGTAGAAACAATTAAGTTTTAGATAAAGGTGTAAACATGGGTTTACATTCTACATTTGATTGTACCTGGTTTTCCCTACATATACCTGTATGGACAAGCACATGTATAATGGTGTACATACACAACACACATCCACATCCACCTGTGTCACTTGAACCTTTTGACCTGCATTCCTCTCTTGTCTCTCCATCATGAATTATCTCTGTATTTTGTAATTTCCTGCTCCGGTCTGTCTTCAACAGAATGACACAAATCTTGTGATTGTTTGATCATTTGTCAGAGTGGCAATAGTCTTGGCCTGTCCTGCCTCCAAAATACAGAGATACAGAAGACAAAAGACAACGGGATTTATTTGAAGATGTATTTGAGAGTTGATGCTCACTAGTGATGGATGATATAAACAGGAAGTGTTTGGTTTCAGGGAGGGCAGGGAGAGGTGAAAACAAAGGAGGTTAAAAACTCAATATGGCTTCGGGCGAGTATGGGATACCAGTGAGAGCATGACATCATCAGGACAGGTGCTGTTTGCTGTTGTTGTCATTGTTTGGGCAAGAGGCCATGAGTTTGTTTGACTGTCAGCCCAAACCAGTCGGACCTGTTTTAGACCCTTAGGACCACTTCTCACCTCAGGTGGCAGGTGAAAGTGGGAAGATTGTACATTCGAGTTTAAAACATAATGAATAAAGGATTTAGGGTCGTCATATAGTAGCTACATAGCATGAATTCTAACTGTTGTTTTGCATTCAGGTGAATTTTTATGAATTACTACAGGTGTCAAATAGGTGTTCAGCTATCATTTATATTGATTAAAAAAATAATTGGAATGTTCATAAACTATGTCCTATAAATACACAAATATCCTTTAAAAGATTTTGAAGATTTTTCATTATAATCTGCAGTTTTTTTTGGTTGATTAAACAACATTAGTGCTGAAAAAATTAGTTGATTAATTAATTACTTGATCAACCGAAAATGAATTGACTAGTTGGTAATTAATTAAAAATTTGTCATTTTTCAAGCAGCAATGCCAATCATTACCCAACCATGAGGATTTACTGCTTGCTGCTGAATATCTTTGGGATTGAGACTGTTAGTTGAAAAAAAGAGCAATTTGATGATGTTAAATGATAAAGACAATAATCTGCAGATCAATCGATAATGAAAATAATGGTTAGTAGCAGCCGTGGTCATCATTTTTGATTGTTTGGCAGTCATAGCATAGACCTAGGTTCGATATCATAACTTATCAAACAAAGACAAAAACTAGATTTATAAATATTTAAAATATTTCAAGGGCAGAAAAACATTAAATAAGAAGGGCATGAAAATCATGAGTGTCAAGAAAACTTTTCATCGTTGCAACCAGCTTATTAAGCGGCAGAAGTAGAACTATGTACACAGAGTTGTTTTTCCCTCTTCCACTGCAGAGTCAAAGCTCGTGTATAAACTTCACGGTTGCTAATGTATGTGCACGTACATTTGCATTCCTACAGTACGTACATTCAAACAGTCATCAGGAGACGGCAGGCTTATGTGGAGGTTTTCTAAGCCTCCTATAAATATTTCTGTGAAAACACTTTCTCCTTCAGGTAGTATTCGTCTCTGTGTCGTGTTTCCTGTCGGTGCTGGTGAAATGTTTCTTTGGTAATTCATTTGCAATTAGGAAATGTAAATCAGACATGTGCTGCTGGCATCTATCAGAGTCTGTATTTGTTTTACCTAAGGCATCTCAGATCTTTCCTTTTAATAACACGCACATGCACATTCGCACATTTGAACACGTGCATGCACTCACGCACAACAAGGTCACCTTAGTGAATCACTTAGAGCAGTGATTCTTAAACTTTTTCACATCAAGGATCCATCTGATAAGATTTTTGCTTTTAGATGTTTTATTACAGAAATTGTATGAAACCCCTGATCAAAATAGTCACACATTCTGTCACATTGTGTTACTTATGGATGGAATTATAGTGAAAATAAATTATTCCCTTTTTTGCTGGGGATTCCCAGGGGTCCTTGAGGGGGGTCCAGGGGGACCCCACTTTGAGAACCACTGACTTAGTCTTTCCGTGTGAGTCTAAGGAGGACTTTAGAAGTGCAAAATGAGAACCAAACTTTTTTATTCAGAAGGAATACAGAGTCTGCCTTGTTTCTGACTGACATATGTTCACTGTGTGTGAGAGAAGAACTGGGATCAACACTCTCTGCACATAAGGAGAGGTACAGCTGCTAGATAGCATTGCTTAGTTTGTGTGTGTGAAGTGAGGGAAAGTGTGTGGTGTGTGTGTGTGTGTTGGGGGAGAAGGGGGGGGACAGGAATGCACACTTTCATCAGTGTGGTGGTGGTGTGTGTTTGTGTGCAAGAGGAGGCGAGTGACTTCACACAGGCGTAGTAGTAATGAAGCGTGCCAGTGTGGAGAGAGTGGAAGTTGAGTGTCAAACTGGTGAAGAGGAAGGAGGAATCTGCAACATTTGGTTTCCAGTATGTCACATTTCCACCGCATTTTAATCACCTTTATTAATGCCAAATACTGAGCATGAGAGATAAATCCTTGTTTATTAAGACTGACCAACATGACAAATGTGCAATTTTAATATTTGGACTGTGGACAAGCAACTTTTAAAAGACAGTTTTTAATATTCAGATGCCCTCCCACACGCGAAGGCACACGCTAGCCACATTTTTAAACACACATGCACACACACACACAGAAGTTTGTGCAGCTATCCTTGTTAGGACATTGCATTGATTTCCAGTCATTGTGGACTAACCTTAACCATAACTAATTCATGCCTAACCCTAACCTTAACCTCAGTTCATACACACATAGACACACACACACACACACACACACATGCACACGCACACAGTTTTATGCCACTGGCAACTGCCTTATTCCCACCAGCTGTCTGAATGCATAAAACCCAGGCTTGTTGTTAAGTCTGGGGCTTAAAAGCACTGCCAAAAAGAAAGCTGGGCAGGAATAACGACATTAATTCTGTGATTTGAGCCACCACTCAGACTCAGCATTTAAAAGTGCTTAAAACTAGCAGCTGGTGTCAACAAGGTAATAAAAGCAGGCACAAGGGATCACTCTGCCCGACTCGTGTTGGGCAGCAGGACGTCCATGTTAGTTTAAACGGTAGTGATGCGGGCAGAGAGGAGACCGTGGCATGGGCCACAGCCTGCCTTATTGCCAGAGAAAGAGAGGGCAGTTAGGGTAATGTGAGGTAGTAATTTGTATTTTATCAGCTTGTGTCACAGAAATATAACATACAATAGATTGATGCTGGCACATCACGCCCTCTGTGTTTAGTTTCCTGTGTTGTGTTTCCAGCTCAAGCTGTTCCTGAAATGGCTTGAGAGAGCTCTGCCAGTGACATCATTCTCACTGCAAAATCTCCCTCCCTCCCTCTCAGGTGAAAGGTATCATTTGCCACAGCTCCTGCCAAGTCAGGAGTTGGAAAACTTTAATTTCCCTGGCTCCGGAGACGGCGCCAGAGGTTTGATGTCCATTACCCAAGCCCTGAAACAAGAGTTGACGTGGACTTGGAGTGAGCAAAGCACTCTGTGGCAACATTAGCTAACCCCAGAACCTCTGTATCATCTTTCTTGCTGTCTCTCCGACTCTTCATTTCTCCTCCCACTCCCTCTTTGCTCTCACTCTCCCTCCCTTGTTGTCTTTCCTCTCTGAGGGCATCCTCATCAGCAAGGTTGAGATTCTTGTTAAAAAGTCAAGGCTTGGCTGGACCCGGGCCACAGAGTGCATTATGATCCACCTCCTCTCCGCTACCCATTAACTTGTCCTTCATGATGTGGCAGTGGCTTGTAAACGCCTCAGCACTTCAGCGCTCGAGCTCCTCAGCTCTTAAATCCACACGCCACAGTCTGTAAAACATTTTGACTGTCCTCACCACTTTGCCCTGTTGTATATCCCTTTGAAAGTGAAACTCAGCCAAGTGAGCAGTAGTTGTATATCTCAGGCACACACAATGTGATAGAAATTAAAAGCATTAATTATATTACATTAACATTTAGAAATTTAAGAAATCGTAGTGTTTATGTGAGTAGTTTCCACCTCGGGGGGAACGACTCGTCAAGATATATCTGAGGGTTTACCAGATGAAAGGATAAAAGAAAGGAGAGAAAAAAAAGACTTAATGTCAATTTTTAGCTTTTTCTTCTGAAACACTGGATGCATTCATGTCTTCAGGCCACTAAATCATTTCAATCAAACAGCCTGATAATGAAAAATAACTCTTTGGTTGACCTGCTTACAACTATCCACAATAATCTGTAAGTAGACAATACTTCATTATAAGGGCTCACAATCCAGGTAGGTTGGGAATCATTGGTACTGTATGTGTGGTTGTAATATTATTCAGGAAGCTGGTTTTAAAGCACAGCTTTGCAGTATTTTCACATATGAAATTTTACTTAATCGTGAGGATGTTTTATGAAATCTACACAGAGCTGTCAGTCAAACTGGAGGATAAGTGCAAGGTGTCCTGAAGGTTAATGGCTGAGGAAACGCTGAGCGATTTAAACACCATATGGATAGGCTCATCATCTACAAGCTGTTCAAGGTTGAACCCATCCAGAACACTGTAGGATTGAGATAATAGCCTTCTTCGCCCAACTGTTGTTAAGCTACCAATCTCCTGTCAGCTGCAAAGGAACTGATAGGCATTAGGACCCGAGACCCTGGGCAACTTTTTTATCTCTCTGTTTCTTTCTCTCTTTGCTCAGTTTTTCCTCTTTCGTCAGTCTGTCAGGCACACAACAAGGAGGTGTTGATGACACACCTTTTCCTTTTCAGACCACCATTTTCTTCCTATTCTTCCCATTTCCTCATCATTCCCATTTCTCTTCTCTCCCTTTTACTCCTCAGACATACACATCCGTTGGAGAGTGGCTCGCCCTCAGAGCCATCTGTTTCTAGGCAGCCTGTGAGCGTTGCTGAAATATGTAGGGCCTAATTAATTCAACCAAATTGTTTTAGAATAGATTAATACAATAATGGCAGCGTATGAAAGGTTATTTCAAGTACACCACTCAGCTAATCTCATCAAAGGGTAGATTTCACTGCTCTGCACTCAGCGAACACCCACTGCCATATAGACCCCTGATATACAGAAAGAAGATCTGTGTGTAGTGGGGAGCTTCACGATGTGGGAGCTGATTTCACAATCAAAATAGAAAGGCAATTATTAGAGAGAGGGTTCATTGATATTATAGATAATGGAATTAATACTAAATACAAATGAAATACAAGTGCAGGGCCTTCATAAAATTTCTCAGAGATCAATTTGAAATCAAAATATTGCATTACACGTATTATTGTAGGTTAAAATTGCATAAGAATTACATATAACTCATTATTTTAGAAATGGAGTGATGATGCAGCAGCCATTCTTTTAAGAAAAACTTGAACAAATGAATTAATATTTGCATTAATGTCAATATAGTGTATTTTCTAGGCAAATGTCATATTGTAACAATAAAGAATGATTTTAATACAGAATATGAACCTGACTCGAATGAATGACCCTCCCCATCAATATTAGTTGAGAGTATGTCACTCTTACTCTAATATGAGTAACATAAGATAGTAATAACAGTGGTCTAGACAGGCAATCAGATTATTAGATCATTTTAGTGCTTTTCCTATATATATATTTTTTGGTATATTTGTTGTATCCAGCATTTAAGATCAAATTCTCAGTATCTATAGAGCCTTGGAGGGAGTCAAAGCTTGTTTTTGAACCAGTAACCTTTTTAGTTTTAGATTCAGGCTTCACTGCTCATACATTTAAGAAGATGGATCTACGATTGTTTTTCCTTTGATTGTTGTTCAGCAGAACAGCTGGCGATGCTTTAAATCCTGTGACCTCTAGGAACAAAACAATAGTCACTCACTTGAAGGCACATAATAAATGATGACAACAAACTCATTATAAAGAGTTTCATTCCAAAGTGCTTGGTATCAATTTTTGGGAAAGGCAATGTTTCTTAGATTGATTATTATTTTATTTGTTATTGTCTATTGATCCCTGAAGGAGAAATGTGACCTTGTAGGTGAAAAACGTCTCCCCATTCGCTACACTTTACACCCTGGGATGCTGTTTTTTGGGGATACGTTTTCTGTCAGCAGGGAACTTCATTAATATTTTGTAGTCCTGTCCTTGCTGCCGTCGGCCCTTATTTTGATTAATCAGGTAGAGAAAATGGATGAATATCACCATCAAGCCAACAACATTTTTTAAGCGCATGTGTCACATTATTTAAATGTTGGGTGTCTCATTTTAGACTTGAACTCCTCATGTGCTATTCCTATGAGACAGAGAGGCTGTGCCATCAGTCACCTGGACTAACCTCTGTGGGGAATGATACAGACAAGCAGAAGTCACAGGGCCGTTGTTCATCAAGATTAATACCAGCTCACTGTCCTCCCCAGAGAGGAAAACTAACAGATTCCCTACTTGACTTCCAGAGCCGGCTCCTATAGACGACTCTGGTTCATTAACACGGGTATTATGGCTGAACCTCTTGCAATTAGGAATGTGTTTAAGACAGAGCCATGCACATACAAGCGCACATACACTTCATATTACACTTAGACTTACACGAGTGTGTGCACATGTCTGCGTACACAATTACCCATACACCTACACCTATAAACACACACACAAACACACACATACACACACAGTCGCACGGTGTCGGGTGCATCTTTTAAGAGGAGGAATATGATAATGAACCTGGCTTGATAGAGTAATTAACTGGGCTAAATGGAAATCCCACGAGGTTCAGTGATAGTTAGCAGATGTTCTCTGAAATACATTAAAGACCAAACGTCTTGTGAAGGGGGAGAAAGCGAGAAAGAGCAAAAGAGAGAGGATGTTGCCACTGTAGATAAAGTTTGGGGTTTTTTCAAATAAGGAGTAGAATGTGAGGTCTGGACTTAAGTGGTGTTTGTCTTTTTATATGAGAACAATGTCTCTGTAGGGGGGATGAATCAGCTGATCAGAGTCATCTGTTTTACAGGAGTAACAGAGCCACTAAAAGAGAACAACCTCGAGCAAACTTTGTGTTAAATAGAGAGCTTTTATGACCAGAAGAAATTTCTGGTGATGCGGTTAGTTGAATTTGTTTTTCATTATGTCAGCTAAGCAGCATGTTTAGTGTTAGGAGCGAGCCAGTAAATGTGACCCAATAAATCTGGCACTGTACATGTTTCTGATTTAATAAAATCTGTAACACACCAATATTTTTCTCAGATAGAGTAACCGTTTCCAGGAACACTGATAAATACAGGTGTGGTAGAAACAATATTTTTCTAATGGCTTCCATCTCACCATTGTTTCACATCTTTTGTAGCCAATGATTGTCCTTTTCCAAGACACTTATGTTCTATTTTAGGGCATGATTTTGATTAATAGCCACAAGCTTTTTGACTCAACTAATGTATCACTGGTAGAGCTGAAAACATTAAATTAAATGCTGTTCAAAGATGGTCATTAATTTTAAGTTTTAACTAAAAGTAAATGTAAAAAATGTTTTTTTCAACCTGTTTTTAATCTGTCTTTCCTGACTTCTGTCATCTTACCCTTTCACCTTTCCAATGAGGATCACAATTGAAAAAAGCTTTTAAGCTTTGCGGTTGGATATTAGGACTGGTTGGATATTAGGATTAGGTGATTGCAGTCTTACTTACTGTCAAAGACATTGCTTTTTTGAATTTAAGCAAAGGCCTGATAATGGGAAGGGAGTAGATGACTCAAAATGACATTTCTCAGTCAGTATTGTTGAGTCTGAGAGAGTAGTAAAAAGCAAAAAATCAACATCATACTCTCAATCATATAATGTTCACTTATTCAGTTAGAATAAATTGCTTGCTGGCTGTGTCTGACAAGCTCAATCTATATCTCGGCTGTTGCCTTCTATACAGTGGCACCACCAGAGGCGGTAAAGTCGCACTCCACAGCTAGCTAACTTGCTAAATCACACTGAGAAGAGCCATCTGCTTCCCTGTCTGAACTTTAGAACAAAGACGCCAGGCAGTCAAAGTTTCTCTCAAACAGAGAAATGCACCCTGACTCAATCTCAAGCAGACGCATACAAGGCAGACCGCCATGAACGCATATACATACACACGCGTGCACACTCATATGCACTCCACCCACATATGCACACTTGTTTTGGACTTGTCTCCTTCTGCTCTAATGGACCATCCCATTCTTAGTTCAATGGCTCATCTGAGCGAACAAATATAATTTTGGACATTTCTTCTTTTTGCAAACTCAGAAATAGTTCCCTGGAAAAAAAACAACTAAATGAGACATGTGGTAAAAAAGCATGTGCATGTGTTTGTTCTTGCGGAGAGGAACACCTGTTAATATTGAGTTTATTACTGAATTTATTCCAGTCAGTCCATGTGGTCAGTAGGTGTAAAGCAGCTGCAGGAAGTGTAATAATGACTTCCTGTTTACTCCGCCTCCTCCCTCCCACTCACCGGTTACAGCCGGCCATGTGGTCCTGCATGGACCAGCTCCATCACTAATAGACAGGCACTGGACACAAACCTATGGCTCACTAAATCTAAATATACACCTAAAAACACACACCTCACCAAGTCTCACACTCACTCACATAAGCTGATGTGATCCTCATTTGTCGTGAGTGACATCCCAGATATTTTGTGGGTGAGTTTGAACTTCCAGTGACCTCACACTTTAATGTATTGATCAATCAGTGTTCCATTAACGCCCACCCCCGTCTCCTTCTAATCTAATCTTTGTTTTCTCTTTCCGACTCCTGCAGGCACATCCACACTATCACACATCAACAAAGAGCAAAAAAACCTGGAAAACCTTTTAGCCAGCCTTACTTTGACATACATAATGTGTTCCAGAGGAGTACACTTGAATCCTCCGCCAGTTTAATCTGTTTACATTAAGTGTGAAGAATGCCTGAGCATGAACCCTCCAGCCCTAACACGAGACGACAGCTGATATCAAGCTATAACACTTGGTCTGTTAGTGTTTTTCACACAGATGAAGCGGAGTGAATTATTAGCCAGGACGGTAACTGTCCATAACCTGACATGAAGAAATATTACTGACATTTTGCTATCTGAAACACCTTAGATGAAAACCAGAAGGCAGTGAGTTACAGTTGTGGTCATATCTATCATAAACAGTGCAGTGTAAAGCGTCACTGTCGATAAAACATAACAGTTCTGCGTGCAACATTGCACAGGCAGGCTGCCTTACAGTCTTCCTCTGTCCTGATGTGGAAGTTGATATATTGCACTTCTCTCTCTGATGGTAAATCCTATTGGCTAGTACTATTTTGATAACTTGTGGCACAACACAGAGAGAAGTTCTAAATCATACAGCTAGATCTGCTGCTTTTTTCTTTTTTTTTTCTTTAGACCTGACAAAGATCCAATTAAGATTGAAATGCTGTCAGCAGAGACGCTCTATATAGAGCGTTACAGTGCAGGAACAACTGCGCATTTAGCTATCTGAGCTTGTCATGAATACAGGATCTGAATCTGAGTTGACAGGGAGTTTCTTTTTGACGTGTCTTACTCCAGTAAGTCCGGCTCATAAACATAATGTTAAGGGTTAGTGAGGAGCTAGCAGTTTGGTCTCTGGGGAGCCAGAAGTATCCTAACAACCAATGCAGCCTCAGCGGAGGGTGGTTTCTCTGTGGCCCTCAGATAAGAGTGTGAATGTGTGTTTACATGTAAAGACACCTTAGGGAATCCTGAAGAACCAAGACATAATACTTACATATATGAATGAGTTCTCCTTTATACAGTATTTATTGAATCTACCGAAACAGTCTACATGTATCATTTTGATGATTTTTTTTTAATGTTTCATTGCACATTCAATTCAAACTAGTTGTCTTCAACATGGCATACAGTGGTTAGAGCTATAATTCATTTGTCAGTGTCTGACCACCCTGTGCTGCCATGGTAACCTCTTTAATAGTCCACAGAGTATGGACCTGACATCTGCCATGGTGTGCTTGCCTTGTTTGATTATTGAAAGCTCAGGCAAAGGCAAAGCCACATTGATAAAAACAGAAAATGTTCCTCTCACAAATAAATGATTGTAGCTCCTAGTACCTTCAAATATGTGGGACATACGGTATATACTGTAGATATTTTTTTTTAACTATTAAGTTAAATAATTCCTGCTACTTAACAATCATATGTGCTTTGTTTTTGTATTGAATGTCATTTCTGCATTTTATGTCATGGTAACTATTTGGCATAAAGCAGTTAAACCTTTTGTTGAGCTCTTAATATAGACACGTATAGCTTCATGTTTCTCAACATATCCCAAATGACCGTTGGTTTTGTTTTATATGTTCCATCTCCACCCACGCTTATATTTCCTTTCACTGAGCACAAGGGTCAACTCAGTCAAGCGCCTCTTTTAATCTGTGCAACATTCCCAGGAACGGAATCGCTCCATGCTGGTTAACCATTACCATACTCAATTAATCATTCCCTGAGCCTATATGAGAATTTCACGATGCCTGCCTCCTCCTCCTCCCCTTTTCCTCATGCCACTAGTCTTACTTCATCACATCCTTGTTGACACCCGCTGGCCGCACCGCGACAAAGCCTGCCTTTCATGTGTTCCCCAGCCAGCTCGGAAACACCGGTGTCGCAAGCCCCCCGAAGCGCCATCTGCCACCGGCCCTCTGAGCGGTTGATAAAGTTAGCATCTCTGCTTTGCATCCTCCCCTTGGATACCGACAAACAGACGTACATGGAGACGCACCTACACAAACACACACAGCACACACACACACACACACACACAGAGCTTGTTTCTGCTCTAGCATATCTATGCTGAGCTGTGAGAGGAAATGACCACCTGAGTGATCTCCAACTCCTGTTCTCCCCAGAGGTAGACACGGAAAACAGGGAGAGGGGATGAAGGCAACAAGAAAGTGATGGAGGGAGGAGGATAATGGCAGCAGAGGTTGAAAGGTGGAACAATCAGTTAAGGAGAAAAAAGGGAGTTGTTTGATCAGAGCAGTAAGTGTTTACACAGTGTACCCTTAGAAAAATAAATCTAAGGATCACTTTACAAAAGTAACTGTATAAAAAGTAGCTTATAACCTGAAAATCAAAGAAGTATGAAAGCTATTATGACAAAATGATCAGAGCTTTTCCTTCAACAGATTTATATAGTGTGTCTGCACTGTATATATGTGTTTATACTGTTTGTGGTGACTTATTTCTATAATAATTGTTTCTTAGACTCTATTAGTACAAATTTATCTGAGAGTGATGAAAGTTAAATGTAGTAGAAAAAGGTCTGAGACAAGTGACTATCTGCTTTGCAGTGGCAACTTTTTTTTCTTCTTTTTTTTGTAGTTTTGTATAAACTTTCCCTGATTTCAGAAGCAATTAGAGCCTGAAAGAAATTAAATGAAACTGACAGTGGTTCACTGAACACATCTTTTCCACTGTGTTTCTTCAGCTTGGTTTCTCTATCAAGATAGTGTAACGTTTTAATTCTGTCACTGGATGATCTTAATATAGGGAAATTTCTCTCTGCTCTTGCTTCCAGATGGAAATGATAACGATGAGTTAAAATCCAGCGCTAAACTCTTACAAAGAAACCCATGGGTCTGTTTTCCTGACGAAAGGGTCAGATTTGTTCGAGTAAGTGATTTAAGTCCTCGCCTGTCAGTCAACAGATTCTGCTGAAATTGGCAGCTTTATCGGACTACATCTTTCATAGATTAATTTAATCAGATTCTACTTTAAATGCATTTCAGCAGCGCGATAACCCCAAACAAATCTATAATGACGGCTTTAGCCCCAAACTAAAACAAGCCAAAGTGTCTAATGGAGTCATCAGCCCACTCAGATTATCATCATCTGTTTAGGCTAGCTACCTCTGTGTTCCATGCTCCTGCACACACAAACACACACACACACACATGCATATCCCTCAGATTCCCAACTACAAGGAGCAAAGAAGCGTCAGGAGATGTTTAATTAAGACAACAGATCAATTAACAGCTCAATTAGCCTGGCTAATTAGGGGCTCAGTTGGAACAAAAGCTCGCTCTCCTCTGCTCTCTCTTTCTCTCGGTGTCTCTCTTTCTCTCTCTCTCTCTCTCTCGTTCACGCACGCGCACACATGCACACTCCTACACTCACATCCTCTCACAGGGTTTGCGCGCAGGACATGGTTGCCGCTAAACCTCGCTACAGACCAAATAATCCTACTTAATCGTCAGTCCAGATTTTGGCTGAAAATTGCCTGGAAGGGAGGATAGGAGCAGGAATTCTCTCTCCCGCTCGGTTTTATCTTTGAATCCAGGACACTGGTGATTTCAGAGGACTAATTGAAGTTACAGTAGCCTGGAGGTTGGGGTGCGTTTTAGTTAAGCTGTTTTTTTTTTTTTTTTAACACAGCGTCAGGGATTACATCATCAGCACATATATTCAGATGTTTGAACCGATGCACGTACACATTCATAAATTCACATGAGTAAAAGTCATTTTCGCATTATTCACTTCTTCCAGGGCTGGAAATGTTTTTGTGCGTGTGTGTGTGTGTACAGAAGCCATGTTGCCAGGTGTACCTGAGCTTCCTCTGTGTATTAGGTCTTTTGGGGGCGGTGGTGGGGACACTGCCGACGTTTACGTGCCTCTGAGTCTACATGTATTTGGCAGAAGCTCACCCTCTGGACCCCTGTGCGCAGTCAATTAGGAGAATTACGCTAGTAGGTACACAGCCCCGTTATTGTGTGTGTGTGTGTGTGTGTGTGTGTGTGAGAGAGAGAGACAGACACAAGGAGAAGGTGTGTTTCCATTCAAATCTTTAGCAATTTTAAGCTAATTTCCAAAAAATCAGCAGAAGAAAAATCTCTGTGTAAAGCAGTGTTTCCATGAATTGGTCTTATGGCTGTAACAAGTAAATTGAAGTAAAACTGCACCTGTTACCTACTATAATGCCATCAAATAAAGGGGTTTCCTTTCTGCTGCCCACATAATAGGACATTTGTTATATTAGTGAATTCATTTCTCCTCAGTTTACACATACTATGCACTATTTTCGTCTGCTGCCTATTTCAGTCTTTATGGTTTGGGTTTTCTGGTAACAGAAGCGGATACCAGAAATATGAGGATGCTATGTCAAGAAGAAGAGGAAGCATGTCCTGCAGCATTATTATTCATTTGAAAAATGTGTTTCCGTCACCCTTTATCGTATAACCATTATATAATATTTATTTTTCAGTCAGACCTAAAACCGTTTTTTTAAATATTTAGATCTTCTCCCTTTATGTTTTTAACATTTTTGCACATTTTTTAAGCACAAATTCAAAATGTGCATAAAAACAGGTGGATGGAAGCTTGGAGAGACGGACAGACAGAGGGGTTGTGTTTGTTCGTGTTGATGGTGGGTAGTGTAACCTCTGATGAGTGTGAGATAGATGTCCTCATCTGCCCTTCCCCTGCTGTCCCTGGAGTGTTTGTCTGTGCGTGTTTGTGTGTGTACAAGGTAGTATGCATGCATATGCACTTGTGTGTGTGTGTGTGTGTATGCCTGAGTGTGTCAAGCAGGGTTCAGATGCCCGGTCACCCCATATATCTCCAATGTAGCAGACAGGTCTGGGGTTCTGTTGCTGATGCACTGTCTGCTCTCATTACTGAGCAGGCCCAGGAGCAGGCCCAGACACACACACACACACACACACACACACACATACACACGCACACATGCACACGCACACACGGTCTTGCTGGGACAATTAAATATGGCTGGGAACTCTGGAAGAATCAGCCTAAAGTGAAGGAGACGGCTGGAAAACATGCTCAGGCTGATGCATGTACCTTCCCAGTACAGCCAGGATTCATACACACCCCCATCACCACACTGACACACACACACACATACACACAAAACCACAATGGGACACACTGTGCAAGTCTTGTGACAGGATGACTGACAGAAGGACAGGCTGTTGCCACATGACTTCCTCTCTCCCTCTACACACACACACACACACACACACACACATACACTTACTTCCCTATGTTCCAGTGTTAATAAATTGTGTCCCAGCAGCTGTGTGCTCTGACTGCACCCTCCGTCTGCTGTGTGATCTGATCTGGCGATGACGTCCAGTAGCCACTGACTCTCCTCCTTCCTGTTTCTCTTCCACTTACTGTCCATCTGAACCTGCTATCCAAGTAGCACATCCCATACTTTGAGTTACAGTTAGCTCTGTGAATGGATTCTTACCAGTTACTGAAAATTAGGGAATTTTATACTGGAGTGCTGTACTTTAGTTTTCTGGCAGCTTCATGAAAGTTCTTCTCTCTCTGTTGTCTGCCTTGATGTAAATTCCTTATACACACTTACCTGTCTCTTAGGATATTGACCTTTGGTCTTGGTTAAATGTGAAGGGCATGTAAACACATAAATAATCCAAAGGAGGATGTGACCCTGCTTGGCGAGGTCTCCCTTACAAGAGAGATTTCCAATGATAAGTAGGACTTTCCAGGTTAAAGAAAGGTTAAAAGGTAAAACCTAGTAGTGTAATGGGCGCTTAGTGCAAAAGCGCTGTATATATCGCTCATTAAACTTTGTATAGTGTGTATGTGTGTGTGTGACCGGTTGGCCTGAGTAGACTGATATGAGAAATCTTGCTGTTACCAGAAATAGGTCACTTATTATCCCTTTAGGCTACCATGCAACTTTGCTCAATCACTTCCTTACATTCTTAGCATTCTCATTCTCTCTTCTTTATATATATATATATATATATATATATATGTATATGTATATATATATATATATATATATATATATATATATATATATATATATATATATATATATATATATATATATATATATATATAAGAAAAGAGAAGAGAGAGACATCGAGAGCAAAGCAGAGCAGCCAGCCAGGGGAAGATTCCAGCAGTGGGTAATTGGCCTTAAGCCATTCCTCTGGCCTGCTGCTCTCTGAATAATGCATGGTCTTTTTAATGAAGCCCCTTTTTGTTGTCTTTTTACTTCTCTAGGATGTAGGGTAAAATTAGCATACTCCTGTGTCTGCATCTTAATGAGGGTTTGGTTACTAAGGCTTGGTCGTGCTCAGAGCTACGCCCATTCTCACTGATCTTAGTTTAAAGGTAAGATAAGGATAGCCCTAAAAAGAATTCCACGCTGCCGGTTTATGTAGACAATGTGGCATCATCAAAGTCCTTTCAAACTGATGAAGGAAATGTAGATGCATGCTGCTTTGTCTTGTGATGCATATATGCAGGAAGTCTGAAGTTCAGGCCACATGAGGTTATTACTTATAACCTTTCTTTTATAAGCATTTCATGTCATTTCATTCTTGGTTTTAATATTCCCACCGCAGCAAATCTCTGCAGCATACAGTACGTGAATGCCTCAAAGTACTTGCACGTGAACATTTTCATGAGGCTTACAGTAAGACCCTCTCACCGCTGTCCAGACCTGAGAGTGCTGTTCTTTTGCTCCAGACATACTGGAGTCTGGAGTGTTTGAGCCTGTCCTTGAGAGGGGCAGGAGAGCATTCCTCAATCATTGGGGCATGTACAACAGTTCCCTAATCCTACTGTAGACCCCCTTTCATCTACAGGCTAATGCTTTGTGAAGCACTGAGCTGTGATCAGGCCCAGCCCTGGAGAAACGGTAGAGCTGAGCAGGTCAAAGGGGGCAGAGGAAAGAAAGAGAAAAAAGAGAGAAAAAAAGGGGCGAGAAGTTGGAAACTGTAAGCAGGGCAATTTAAAAACTGTTCTATTTTGTCATATAGTTTTGATAGTAATGAAGATGGAAACATCTGTATCCTCTCTTGGTGATCTCACAGTGGTTGATGGTTATGTGACATGCAGCGTAGGATGGAGATGGATGAACAATGGAGGCCTCATAGTGTGTGTGAAAATTGATTTGTGAATCATGAAACAGTAATTTCTCAGGTTTCTTCGTCTTTAGGATGAAGATGACAAATTACATTCTCTACACAAGCAATATTTGGCTGCTGATTTGTTGGTATTTACTGTAGATGTATAAGCAGCAGCTGAATGATTTTTACAACATCTGCCTTCATTTGTTCAGGCCATCAAGTCACCAGCCTCACAAATGATACTTGTTTCTGGCATTTCTTTATTGACTGATTTATCACGAACCGAGAGGAGTGGCAAGTCAAGGATATCACGGATGACAACAACAATTCTGGCCTAACAAACCGCACTTGGCTCGGATTCTGTTTTTCTGAAGAGTTGCCTGGATAATTAACCTGTACATTAACTTCCCAGCTGATAGGAAACTGCATGTGGATATGAGCTCAGTGAGTCATGGAGATTGATCCTGAGTGCGATGGGATGGCAGAGGCAGGAAGCCTCACGGTTTGGCAGACTCCGCCATACCTGTCAATTCTCACATTCTGTTCAGTCTACCAGGTTCAGAGAGAGTCTCATTTCCTAGTTTGGCTCGGGAAGGAGTTTGGCACAGGAACAGAATAAGAAGCGAAGTTACATGCTACCTCGCTGGGACTGTGTACCAGCAAACTTTCTAACAGCTTGAGCAACTGACTGGTTCTCTGTGATGGACTGATGTCATGGCTGGGTTGTTGTTCCAGCTGACAGTATCTGCAATTATCATATCTATTGAAACGTATCGTCTTATTTTGACAGAATGACAAAACGAAGGCAAGCTCGTCTTTACATTTGAAATCTTCTGACTTCCCGTGATGTAAGATACAAGTTTAATGACATCAAACTTTCCATCCAAGATATTCCTACTGTAGTAACCTTTTCATTTTAATTTCCCCTCTTTGTTGGAAACCAGTTGGCCAATCACTACTAGCCACCAGTACTGTGTGTATCACTGTTTGTTACTGTGAAGTTGGTGATCACTTCTCACAGCTGATGGTGCACACCACTGCACATCTTTAACTGTTGGCACAAACCTTTCCTCTGTGCTGGGTGAAAGCCTGTGGGACTTTGGGTCAACCCACTGCTGGGCACTGGGCTCCGTGTAATGGGCTAGTGGCAGCAGGCGCTGGGCACTGGGTAGTGAGTTGGGACACAATAGCAGAGGGCTAGTCCAGGCCAAAATCAGGCCAAGTAGATGCAATCAGTGGTGCATGAGGAGATCTGGCACAGGCTTTCAGCTGCCTCTCCTCTCCTCAGTGGTGAACTGCAGTGATGAGCACTAGGACCAGCTACTCTCTGTCCTGTCTCAATTAGTACTATTCTCTGTTCTCTTTACACACTTACAGAGGAAAGGCAGTGACCTTTGTCCCTTTTTTTTACTTAATGTAGCAACACGAGTATGTTATGTTTCATAATCCTTATTATAGTGATCTTGTGAAATTTCCCAGAAACGCTGATGAAATTCAGTGCAAATTATGGTGAAAATATAGACATAAGTACACAGTACCGAGGACCAGGAAATGATACAGTAGATGCATTGTTAGGTTGAGATAAAAGCAGTTGTTGATTTACAGAGGCATTACATTGAAAGAATTGAATTAGAGAAAGGTGCCCCTGCACAAAGTCAAATTCTCCCAAAAAGATGTTTTTATTACAGCCGCAGTATTTTGACAGAATTGAACTAAAAGTGGAAGATCTCTGTGAGCACAGTTACGCTCAGGCAGGCAGGTTTAATGGTCTCTCTGAAGAGAAAATATTTAGTTTGGTAAATAAGTTAGTGGGATTGAAAATAAATTTAATCTCATGTTTTATTGTTCATTATATGATGATTTAAAGGCTTTAGTAAAATGCCCTGAATTTCTGATGGGTTCTGGAAGCTGGAAGATAATTATAAAAAAAATGTGTTTTTAGGAAGGGAACCTTTTTTTGTGGCACATTTTATTTGTCGAACTTTGGCAGAGAAGACAAAGTTCTTTGTCTGACCACTGCATTTTTGATGTCTTATGAATCCATGTGAGTTGGGCACTTGCATGTGCCTGACACAATAAATATAATAATAAATAACAATAATAATAAGTATCTATCCAGGAACTTTTCTTGGAAAAAAACCCAAAACATATATACCCAAATATATATATATATATATATATATATATATATATATATATATATATATATATATACAATATGATATATATATTGCACTATATATATTGCACTTGTTCTAACACACTTGATTACATGTGCATAAACTGTGCTGTAGCCTTAAAAAACCTGCTTCAGCTGTAACAGCTGCTGTCAGTTGTCAAAGTTGAGAAACATTCATTTAAATGTAAACATTTAATGTGAATTTTCATTTACTTGATGATACTAAAAGAATACTGTCTCCATTTTCCAAATCATTTGTACAAAATTACATAGTCTTTGCAGAAATCTTCATTAGAAATTACAAGTATATCAATGAGAAACTTATTAGTAAGCTAAAAGGACCTGTGAAGTAAATTGTTACTTGAATAAAGTCAGACATAAACAGAAAGAACACCCTCCTGCTGAGTAATTTTTTCTCATGATGAACAGCGCATGAAATCTTTATGTACCATTACAAACTAACTGAGTTCTGTTTCCATTTTTAATTTAATTGGTAAGCACGTGGATTGTTTTGATGCATTCTTTAGTTTACAGCCACATGGCACAGCTGTGTTTTGATCTGGATTCACATGCTTTTTGGCGAATTTCACCACCTATCTATTTTTAATAAGCACACCACTGTCATGGAATGGCAATGAACAGGACACTTCCAATCATCAGTGTGGCTTGGAACCCCAGCAATGTTAAATTAACTATGTGAAGGCAGCTGCTCTTTGAGCTCAAACACTTTTGTTGTGTGGTGAAAACAATGAATAATTCTCTTTACACCCCATATGTGGGTGTTGGGAGCAGGGCAGCAGGCAGGAGTATCATCCATCGCTCAGATCAAAAGCCAGGCAAAGTTTAGAATGAACACACATATCAGGTGGAGGGGGAGGTGGGGATGCAGAGGAATGTTTGTTTGTGTGAAGAAGAGTAGGCAAAAATGAGTATGTGTGTGTGTGTGTATTTGTCTGAGTGAAAGGTATTCACCTTTGGAGATGACATCTGTGTAAGTGGCTCACTGTTGTTCTCAGTGTATGGTACGATACACTTAACAGCAGCCCAGATGTATTAGAGATGGCACCAGATTGTCTGCAGTTTTAAGAGTAGGTGGGTGTTGCACATGGAAATTCTCAGACACTGTGGGGTAAGAACACACCAGACGTTATATCATTTGAATAAGCTGTTAGATATTTAGATATCTGCATGAGTGGGCCTGTGGTGGGATAAGCTGACACAGTTAAAAGCCCATTTATTACCGTAAGATATGGCTTATTTTCCATGTATTGGAAAATAACTCACAATATTTCTATTAAAATGAAATAGAAAAGAGAATTCAGAAATAGTTTCCTTCATAATGGGTTTGAAAGGGCATTTTTGGGGGACAGCTGTGCACAAACACACCCACACCCACCCACCCTCACACACACTGTAGCTTTCTGTACAAACTTTCTTGAAATAGCCATCATAGCCCATCAGGTGACATTATTAATCCTAATGCTTGTGCTCTAAATAAAGCCTTCCTAAATGTTTTAGTGCACCAAACAAACAAGGAATAAAAAATCAGACTATAGGGGATTTATCTCAGCAGCTCACCAAAGAGGAAATCATTCCCTAATGGTAAAAACAGCCTGCAACTTTTATCAAAACAGTTCAGTGTGCAACCTTACGCAACCTCACTGTCTTCCCTCAGATCCCTTTCTCTCCCTCTCACTTCAGCTGCGATACCTGTGAAGCTTCCGCCAAGGCAGAATAACCTTCGGAAAATAAAGTCAGCCTGTTGGTGTGTTGGGCTGCAGGGCATTCACCTGCTTGACAGATATAGAGGGGAGAGGGAAGAGGAAAAGGAGGGGAGAAAGAAAGAGAGAGGCAACTTGTTACCAAGGCTCCCCGACATTGATCATGACAGATTTTTTTGGTTTTGCGTTGAAAGTAAACACCGGAGTGCAGTGGGTTCACTAACTCACTCAGGAACATTTCGAAGAACGGACGGAGAAGTTTATTATTAGCCAATAATTCCAGCAGCTGCAGTCAGGTAGTCAGTCTATATGAGAAAATATGGGAAAATGATGCAGTGTGTGTTTACCATGATTTGGTTTGGAGGAGGAATCCAATAAAGATGATGAAGAAGCCTCATCTCCGCACCTCGCAGGCCTGGGCTGGGTGGCAGAGTATTCAGCGTAGCGAGGGAGAGAGAGCACAGGGAGAGGGAAGTGATTATTACTGTCGTTAAGTCGACAGGAAATGTTGCATCTCCTTGACGTTTAGTAATGATCACAGCAGCTGGGAACAATAAAACTCCAACATTGCGCAATTATTGTCCTGCCTCACTTACATTGGATAAAAGTAATAATGCACATTATCCCCACATCCCCCTTTAAAGTCTCACCAGTGAGGGAGCAGAGGCAGCAAATGAGATTTGCTGTGCAGGAAGCTGAGTAGGCTGACGGTTATGATTGACTGAAGGAGGACTTCCTGCAGAGTTGTGTGATGGGACCACTCTTACTCTCTCACTCTCACTAGCCATTCATCTAGTTCACCCCCTCCCCCATTTTATTTCTCATGATTTGACTGTGCACCTTTGGGACAGAGAGGGAAAATGAGAAAGTTTAAGTGACACCCAGAGAGTGTTGACAGTAGTTTAGATTCATGACAGACAGAAACAACAAACAACACTAAGTCAACAAGATATGAGTGAGTGAGAGAGGGAACATTCTCACCATTCTCATTACAACCATTTCTTATTTTATCGTTTTAAAACTTTTTTTTTCTTTTCATAGTATAATATGTAGTAATATCTCTCTTTTTTTTTTTTTACAGAGATTCTGAATTGTTATACTTATCTTTTAAGTTTATTTTGGAATAAAAATAAATAAAAGGAAGGAAAGCAAGAGACAGAGAGAGGGAAGGTCTAAGAGAGATTTGTTTGAGTGTCCTCAACAAATCTTTAATAAGAAGCTTTATGATATTTACTAAGTTAAAAGTGTTCATTTTAATGGCATCAAATTTGGAATACAGTTACCGAGTAGTCTGAGTAGTAGTCCATGTCACTGACATGGATCATTGGACGAAAGTTAAAATGTACAGACAGAAGAATAACAAGCAATATCTGTATTTTTACTTCTCAAAAAATGGCCTAAAAAAAACAAATACATATTTATTACATTTGCATACATGCAGTTGAGTATACTTTATTTCCATTTGACCTATTAATGGTATTGATTATTTATTTATTATCAGTTATCATACAGTATATGGCTCATACCCATTCATGCAAACAGAGTGTGTTTGAATTTGAGGGAGAGCCCGAGAGACATTCTAAAGTATCATCTTCCATATTTAATTGAGGCCTACAGATGTCGGATTGTTTTGACCTTTCTGTTCTGTGTGCATGTGCATGTGTGTGTGTGTGTGTGTGCATGAGTTTCAGGGAGGGTATAACCAGTTGAATATTAATGATTGATTAGGCTTGTCGTGGCTGTGCATAAATATCAAGGGTATGTTTGTGCTAAGAAGGGCGTTTAGTAGTTCTTCTCTTCTCTTTCTAATTAAAAACACCCTTATTCTATTTTAATGACTCTTGCCAGTACTGCATAGGAGATGAGGTGAGGTAAATGATTGATAAGGTCAAGCTTTGGACTGAAAAGCATTTTATTCGCTCAAACACTTCTCAATTCACCAACAACATCATCATCCTCTTTTGTTTAGAGCCGCTGTGAAGCTGAGCTCTAAAACCTTGACTTCTTAGAAAGATGTTTTCTTTTTTTAAAGAAGGAAACAAGTTTGTCTATATCTCGTGCCCCGGCTTCCTGTCTGAGAGTTTGTTTCAAGAACAAAAGAAACATCTCGTTCTGTTGAAGAGAACAGTGGAGTGTACCTCAGAGTGCCTTCTCAGAAACTCCTCTGACACCGGATGCCTAAATTCTAGATATAGCGTGTGTGTGGTTGCGTGTGTCTTCCGGGATACTTTTACCTTTCGGAGGGGCTTTGAAGGAAGTTATCAAAACCTCGGTCTTTCATCTCCTCCGGCCCCAACGCTCCTCTCTCCTCCGCAGGTGGTTTCCCCTCCAGTCCCTTCACTCCCTTCTCTCGCTTACTCTTGCCCACACTTTCTTCACCCTCACCTCAGGAAAAACACGCACACATGCTACACCGCTGTTCTCAAATAGTTTCCCAATAACTTCGAAAAGCAGCACGTACATTGTGTTGCATTTTTGGCATCCCCCCCCCCCCCTCTTTACTCACTCATCTCTGTAGGTAGATGAAAAAAAAAACAGAAAAGGTGGGTGCCGGCAATGATGCCAGCGATGATTATATCATATTTATTTCTTCTAGGGTTGTATCACTTGTTATGAGTCATGCCAGGGTGACGACTCTGTGTTTTGATGGTGGAGAAAGAGTTCACATCTAGTGGGAGGCTTTGGGAAATCACCTCTTTCTCTCATTCCCACAGATTTGAACTGTTTGTGTGCGTATATTGACCAAAACAGTGTCAGCTTTCGTCTAGCGGTCAGATGGTGTGATAATGCTGGCTTGAGATGGATGTAACCGGGTTTTTATGATTCTATGATAAACCCGTCCGTCAAAATGGCTAAATGTCACCGCCTTTCCCGTGTCTGATGAAGCGAGACGCCGAAAATCTCAGCATTTGGAAATGTATCAGTCTGTAACTGAACTGAAAACTATGACTTGCCAATCACTCCAGGTCATTGTTTAGTCGCACGTCTTACCAGTCAGACAGTGAGACCAAGCGAGACGTGGCAAACTCTTGAAAAAATCCTTCTCTCTGTTTCTGTTTCCCTCACCCCTCTCTCCCAAAGTTTTCCTCTCTCTGGCTGGGCGGCCGCAGGTTTCCAAACAAACTAGCTGAAACATGTTGTCTGTGAGTCCGTCCATCCAGCCCTCCTGCTGGGCACCAAAGCTGCCATCCACAATGTAAGCAGGTGGCGCTGGCATCCCAGGGAGAACGGGCAGAGCGCGTGGGCGTCACACAGGCGACGCCAATCCAAAATTCCCAGCTGACCTCCAAACCAAGGCTATGGCTGCGCTCGCCAATCTCCGGCAAAAGCTAGTTACGGCTCTCTGTTTGCCTGTATCTATCTTTCTCTTGCTATCTCGCGCTCTCGTTTTGCCAGCTGCATTCACATATTCTCTTAAATAATAATCTTTACTTTGTTTGAATGTCTTTCCCTTTGCCTGCATGTGTGTGTCTCTCTGTCTTTCTCTCTGTGTTTGCTTTGTGGGGGTGCTGTTTAGCCGAGTGGGACTAACAGTAGGCCCCAGGCCAGCCGCCTTCAGTTGGACGTTAATGAACGGAACAGGAGTGGGCACATCTGATGAAGCTGGCCATGCTGTCAACTGATTTTCATCTGGTGTGTGTGTGTGTGTGTGTGTGTGTGCGTGCATGCATGTGTTTGTGTGTGTGTCTGACAACAGGTGCAGACCAGATCTCTATGCACTGACAAAATACAGACTCTGCTGTGCCAACACAGGTGATTTCCACCTAGAAAGGCACACACAAACACACATCCTTTCCACTTTTTTGTAGTTTTTTTTTTCCACTCTAAAACACAGAATGCCTTCAGATCTAAATGACAGTTTGATTACCTAGATTATCTAGAGAGTTTGAACTTCCACTCCCACCACTGGGTCCCTTATTGATAAATTATAAATCATTGCCTTTGAGGTGACGATGTAAAACCAGTCTGATAGACAAACAAGGAAACACCTGTCACATACAGCCCTCAGTCAAACGACTCACTCGTGAGCAACATACACACACCCAGTGGAAGGTCTGAGTGACAACATCCTGTTCCTCTCTGGTTGTCAACAGGCCTGAAGCAACAACAGTATAAGCGTGTGCGTTCATTAGAATAGTACCTGTCTGGGGCTCCCTTAGCCACCTGGCTTTTCAAACAGAAGCAACTAACACTCCTAATCTTTCTTTCTATATGCCACAGGCAGATAAGATCCAAAGCTGCGTCGTCACAACAAAACCAAACATCCCAGCGTTCCCAAATGTCACATTATTGTGCATCGTACACGGACAGAAGCTAACGAGACGGGGAGACAGGAACGTGATTCTCCTTGGAGAGAGACAATTTTCGCTGCCGCGTCCGAGTCCAAAAATAACAAAGAACAAAGGCGGATAAACGAGTGAGTTTTTGAGCACAGGCAAGTGGGCTTTGGCAGCACCGGCCAGGCAGGAGGGGAGGGAGAGACAGGGAGAGCTAGCTAGCGGCCCGTCCACACATCTGTCCACACAGCACGGGGTGGGTTCCAGCGACACCCACAGAAACAGGCTTAACCTTCTCTTCCCCCCACCACCTGTTCATTACTATGGGCCCCCCCACTGAGCCACCGCCACTCTGCTCTTCTCCTCTCACCCGCTCCCTTGTTCTCGTTTTCTCTCTGTCTGTCGCTACTCGTTCCAGTTCTCTCTTTGTTATCCTGCCGTTTTTTTTCACCAAATTTCTCCCTTTCTTTTATTTTTTGCTATTTTTTTCTTTTTCCTTTTTTTTTTTTTTATTTCTCAGCAGCGCAGTGCCATTTCTCCTCTCGCTGTCTCTTCCCTTTTTTTTTCGTTGAAGTTAAAAATCTGTGCAACTAATAGAAAGATGGTCATTCTCTAACAGGAACGGATCATCAGACAGGTTGTTTTAACTAGCGCGAAGGAGACAGAAGTGGCCGGCCTACGTGGAGGGGGAGAAAAAGAGGCTTTTGATGAATTGTCTGTGAAAATGCATCAGTCTACCCACATCTTCAAACCCCCTGGTGCCTCTTGTCTGCTTTCAGACCCATTTTTCTCCACATTGTTGGTAATTTGAGCATTCTCGCCCATGGCATCATTCATAGTTGGCCCATTTAAATCCCTTTAGAAATTCAATTTGGAGAAAGGAAATGACAAGATTTAGCTTATTGAGGTATGCCAGAACATCCATGAAAATCAGACATGGGAATATGTGAGATTTTAAAACCCTCATCGTTGTTCCCCTTTTTTACTGTGTGCAAAAAGGACTGAATAATCTCTGTACTTGGTGGAGCTTATTCATATTTTTGATAATTTATTTAGCCAAGGTGAATCATGAAATGGCTTCTGCCTTGACACTCTCACAGAACTCTCATGGACATCAACTTTGGGGAAAAAAAATCAAAGCAGCCAAAACTTTGCTATAAAACAGGAAGGATTTTTGTTTTTAGCTGCAACTTTTTCTGTACCATAATTTCTGTCCAAAACATGACAAAAGAGGAAAAAAAAGAAAAACAAATTGCACCCGCAGTCTCTCATATGGTACCACAGTGAGAGCAACTTGGCATCAGCTTATGCCATCATTGTACATAATGTGGTACATACTTCAATTCAGCCAAATGTTATTTTTAACTGTGAACGTGAAATTACATTGTGGGCTGCGCATGCAGGAAATGCAAATATCAGTCATGAAAACATGCAAAAAAAAAAACAACCCCACATGTATTATTTTTGAATATTTCATACACAGATAAGAACAACAATCATCCGAACTTAATTTCAGTTGTACTTTAATGAATAACTGATGGGCCTGTAATAAGCTCTTTCTTGCATTGTAATTTCAAATTAGAGACAGAAACATTATCAGAAGAAACTACAATCTGTCATTCAAATCTTCTTCTTCTGGGCCCGTGTGTGTATGTTTGTGTGTGTGTGTGTGTTTTGTGCACAGGGCACCTGGTTGACTTGCGTTCTGCTCTCTTGGAGTCTGCATAACTCCATATATTCTTTTTGACTCTTTAATTGCTTTTGCACAGTGGCCCTGATGATGATAAGGAGGACTTGGTGACAACATCTCAATTTCTCTCCCCAACTGAACGCTCCCCGTTTCAATTATCCTCGCCGTTTCCTTGCCGCACTCACTCTCTGCCTCCAAATAAATTTCATTTCCCTTAAGCCCGCTGGTTTCAGTATCTGATGGCGTCTCACTCAGTTATCCATGCATGGTATTATCAGGAAGACAGGCCCTTACTGCTCACTGAGAGGGAAAGGCTGCAGGCCCCTTATTACATACCAAATATCAGGCACCATATTCAAATCCAAAAGTAGCTGGCTGTGGGGAATATGCCTAAACTGGTTGAGCCTGTTAAGAGCACAAGCCTACATAGATAAATGAAGTGCACATCCAGTGTGAGATGAGGGAATTTGCTTTGAATGTTATAAATGTAGTTATTTTAAATGTATTTACATATTTCTCAGGATTTCCAACATATTTGTTAATTTGTTAATGTACGAAATAGAAGATCAGTGCAATTTGCAATCTGAGAATGTATTGTATGTACTTGTGTGCAAAAGGAGACTAAATACAATGTAACTTGAGAGTACCTTTTACCACATGTTGGAAATGTAGTTTGAACTGTCATGACATCACTGGATTCAAAGGAGAGAACTTGCCCGAGCTCTCCAAACAATGAAATCATTACATACAGCTTTTCCAGGTTGCCTGCCCATTAAAGACAGAGAACAAGGAGCTAAGAAGTTGGATACAGCCGCTGGGTATTGTGCAGCAATACAAAGAAAACAATGAGACAATCAAACGGTGTGATATCCTATTGTTTTATTGCCTCCCAAAAGCTCAAAGTAATATTCTTTTCTGCTTTTTAAAAAATGACATTAAAATCTCTCCATGGATTATGGCATCAATGTGAGTTGATGCCGTGACTATTTTCCCACAGAGAAGAAACTCAGAGTCATATAATAATTACAGAGTAATGAACTCACAACAATAAACATTTAAACTATTCACGGCAGCTGAGATAAGATAGCGTTTAAGCATCTCTTTATTGCAGGAGGTTCCCACAGTTCAGGGTGTTCAAAGGTCTCTTACACAACCACAGATGGTCATAAAAACCAGCAGTTCTTGATCAAAGCAGAGAGTGAATAAATATATGTCACAGATGAACTTCTGGTGATTAGGTGTGTTAACAGAAGGGTTGAAGCCTTTTTCATTTTCAATTCAGCCCACACAGTAAAATCAATTAAAAATTAATATTTGATTCACAGAAAACATCCATACTTTTCACTTTCTAGTTGATCTGGGATAAAAACCTCCTTTTTTACTTTCAATTTTTAATCATTTATAATTTTTAACTATCCATCTTTGTGTTAAATGATGATTAATTCAAAGTTCAACTAGTTAATTAAAATGGGAATGTGAAATTAAGTTATAATAGGCAACAACTACGAGTCAAGACACTATAAAGTTTCTTACATTGTGGAATGATAACAGCATATAAAAGCAAAATGTAAAAAAGGTAAAAGCAATTCTATCTATCCAACAGAGTTTAATCTATTTGAAAATTGGATGATAATTAATTTGGCCCCTGACTACCAACCGAGTAATTCAAAAGCTTTGTAAATCTAAAATTAATCTGTCTTCATTCTTCCATCTAAACAATAAAAACATGATTCATGGTGTGATTCAGATGGGTCAGGAATAATACTATGAAATTAAATAAAACCATTTTTTCTATGAAGTTGTGCACCATTTTCAAACACTGTGGTCTTTTCTAAAAAAAGGAATTATTTTGACATGTCAAGCAAATTCTCGTTTTAGGTTTAACTGAAAGACATAATTGGGAAAATACAACTATTATTATTACAATGATGAGATGCAATATAATAACATCTGAAAGATTTAGCCAAAGGAATTATATATTGTATAAAGAGAAGAGGCTAAAATACACTTAAATCACATAAGATTTTATCAGAGGGTGAAAGCTTGAACGACAAAGTTTATAGGATTTTAAAAGTTCAAGACAAAACAATCACTCCTACTATAATATGTTTTTAGATTTTGGTCATTTTAATGGCCATTTAGACAGTGTGTGTCCACCTGCAAGTTGGGTTTCTCAGAATTTTCTATCAAATACATTTGCCTTTGTTGTCTACTCCTTTCCATCCTTGAACAATCATTTGCTTTCTCTGTTATATTTTCATAAGTGTATTGTCTATGTAAGGTAAGTCTATTAGAAAAAGTATTTTCTGAAGTTTCTTGTGTGGCAAAAGCTCCTTCTTATTTTTATATTTCTATTCTGTATTTTATTTTACATGCAGCATAATCTGTATTTCATCATCCAAACATTTTCAGTTGGAAGACCATTTTCTGTGGTGTAGTCTAGTGGCATCACATGGACTCAAACAACTATGCAGTGGGGTAAAAATGACTCACTAATTGCATACTCTACATGTGATCATTACTCTAAGAGGTAGGTCTACAAAGGTGTTGTCATGAATGATGGGAACTGATTTTTTTTGCTCAGGTTTATAATGTCTTTGATAACAGCTCATAAGTGAGTGGGTTTGTCTGCTGTAAAACTGACCGGGAAACTCTTTCATGTATGGACTTTATGCAGTGGTGCAGCCCTATCAATGTGTTTGTTCACTCTGTTATCTTTGTGACAAGAAGAAAATACCGGAGCAGATAAAGATGAAACGCACAGAAGGTGCTCTTTTCTCCTTTCTGTTTCAAATTGAGAGCCTCCTATTTTCAGGGTCAGTGGATTGAAGAAAGATAGAGTTGGCTAGAAATGAGACAATCAATGTTGCATGATCTGAGTCTTAATAACACACTTCTCCACATTCATGGCTGATAGCACCATGGAGATTTGCCAAATCAGTTGAACAATCTATAGTTCAATCATCAAGAGTGAGACACTTAACCGGAAATTCAAAAATCATTAGACACATTTGCAGACTTTCATGTGGCCAAAAAAAAAAAAAAAATCCAGAACAAGGCAGTAGCAGGATGACTACTTTACAGAGAAATAAAATCAGAATATGAGAAATATAAAGAGCTGTTTTTAAAAGAAGCACCGTAACACCAGCTCACATCCTACTAGGATGCTGTACTGCAATGCATCAGTCCCCTACCTCCGCCAGTCCTCCTCTCCCTTATTTTGGGGGCTGATTCGGTTTCCCTCAGACAGACTCTCTCACACGCTGACGCCGTCTCCATTACGACGCGCAGCCAAACACAAGCATTCATTAATTAGTGGCATCGTTGTCTTTTAATTATGCATGTGGCTTATTAGGCACCTCACCCGTTCACCCAAGCCTTCCTGTCTACACTCCCCTCTGTTCCTCATTGTGCTCATACGGGACCTTTAAACTTCCACCTGCACATTATAGCTCTAATAAAGCTGTTATCAGCCCGTGAAGGAGATGGCAAACAGGTGAGAAAGAAAGAGAGAAGGAGAGATGGCAAACGGGCGACTGAGGGTTCTGATATGTCAGCAACAGAAATTAGCTAACTGCACTCCCGACTGTGACACAGGCAGGGAGAGAATAAACCCACCAACTACTCTCTGTCTCTCTCTCTTCTCCTTTCTTTTAGTTCTTTCTTCCTCCCTCTCTCTTTCTCTGCTTCTACAAACCACAGAGAGAGAGAGAGCAAGCGAGAGGGAGAGAGCGTCAGCCGGTGAATTTTTAGAGCTCTCCAAAATCATTATTGGCAATTAGCGTTCGTCAGGGAAGACAGCAGCTGCTTGTAATTACAGGTAGCCCCTCATTACTTCTCAGTGTAGGGGAGAGGAGGGATGGGAGGGAGGGAGAAAACATGTTCCAGAGCCAGTGTTTATATTTATTTATATATTTCTTTCCCCGTGATGTTGAGCCACATAATGTATACCAGCTTATAGCGGAGGGGTGGAGGCTTCAAGCAGGTGCAGCTTGAGAGGAGAGAGAGGAGGAGGAGAGACTAAACTCATTGTAAACAGCCGACGTTATCATACAAATATTGAGCTATTGCAGTAGTGCTGTGTGTGTGTGTGTGTGTAAGAGTGGATATGATTGTATATATAAGTGTTTGTGCATGCTCATTACTAGGTGGTTTAGTTACAATCATGTACCACTACTAATTCCTCACTTTCTACTGCTTATGAGCTAAGTTGTGCTGTACTGTGTAGAGCTCATAAACCGTGTCTACATCAGTATATTTTTATGGGCATTTTGAAGTATCGCATCTGAAAAGGTTGATGGAAACAGCAAAATTCGCAAAAAAGTCTTTACGCTCACTTGAAATGCTTTTTGCCTTTTTCGAAAAAGAGTAAATGAGCTAAATGGGAGATAGAAACACCTTTGCCGAATAAGTTCTGACTTAGCAAACATTTAACTCACATGACTGATAAACTGTTTCCGTAACACGCAAAACATGGCTGGTAGTAGCAACTAAGCAGCCAATACTAGCTGACATGAAAGAAAAATTACGACCTCTGTCCATTTTTTTCTCATAGGTGGCGACTGGTTTTGTTTCCGGTTTGCAACATCTACTTCTTCTACTATGTTTTTTAGCCATGTGTAAAGTAGCCTATACTGCCAACTTCTGACAAAACTACACTTTGCGTACCAGTTGATGGAAACACTTTGCAACATTTCAAAAGTTTGCTTAAAATTTGCTTGACAATTACATGGAAACAGGGATATACACTGCATACAAAGATGGACGTAGCAAGGTGACGTCACTCATTGGTTTGTAATGAAGCCAGTTTGAATTATTAGCAGAGCAATAATTTCCAAAATTTCCATCACAGTTATTAGAGGACCTGAATTTAGCAATGGAGACCATAGTGACTTGTTGAAAAAAATGTTTGACTTAGTATTCCTAGAGAGAAATTGACACTTTTTGAAAGGGAGTCAGTTGCAATTGCAACGTCTTTTGGCCATTGGTGGAATTGCACTTCCCGTTGGCTTTAGCCTTAAGCTGTGATATTTGCTGCTTGGTAAAGCTGTGAGATCTCAGCCTGACATGGCACAGTTTAAGGTTAAGATGACCTGACATCTTAGGGTACAGCTCACTGTTATCATGTCCTAAAAATCAGCACTGCTTGGCACAGTGGAGCGTTTGATGGGCCTTGGATGCTGATATGGTTCGGCCTTGCAATGTACTCCACTAATGGTTAAAAATAGGTTTGAATGAGGGCACCTTCACCGTAGTGATTGCTCAACAGTCTTGGCTAACTCATTCAGGAGGGGCTGCTGCCTGATAGACCAGAAACTCCTTTGAGAAATTGTCACTCCTTGATAGAAGAGGCATTTCTACCTAATCAGTGTGCTGAAGCTTAAAACTGGCACAGGTCGAATGGTGCTTAATTTTGTTCTTGTTTTTAATCTCAAGGCAAACCACCTCATTAAATGATGCCTTTACTTGAGTCTAGATTCAACCATCAAAGAGTTATATTTTCATACCTTTCGAGCTACGTTCAACATTTCCTCATGTTTTGTGCTGCCCACTTTTATTGTTTTATGAGGGTTTGGCAAAGTGAAATTGTTGAGCTTTCACTCTGAGAGATATGTCATATCAACATACTTTCTTTTTGCTTAGCCAAAAAAATGTCATTCGTGTAAATGTAACAAACTGGGCAAGGTTTACATTAATTTAACTGCATAGCTGAAATAGTTAAACCTTTACTCATGAAGGTGGGGAGATTTAGCTTTTGGTAACTATAAAAGGAGATATTTCTGGGGGTGATGAAGATGAGGTAAACACATACCTTAGGCTGAGGCTAGACTCCTATGAATAGTTAATTAATACCATCTGAATGCTTTATATGCCCTAGCGACTGTAAGGCTTGAAGTCCCCCACAGAAACACCCGTAGCCTAGGGCAACAATCAAACCAATTAACCCAGGGCAGAAAATAGTGGAGGTGGGGTGTGTATGCAGCAAAGTAATACAGTATGGACCTTTGCTTCTACTGATCCCTTACCTCAGACAGAGGAAGGTTAGGTTCAGGGGAGTGGACACTCTGCTCCATGTCGGGGTGTAGTTTTCAACATGGAGGTCAGGTCTGCTACATGCAAGGCCTCTCTGCAAGACTAACAAAGGGCATGCTAATAGCAGCCAAACATTAGCCTCTTAGCCTCCGCGGAGAGTTTGGCTCATTCTCAGAGGAAAGGAACGTCTGAGTTTGTTTTTCCTCTTTGTTATTGAACGTAATTTTTAGTCTCACTTACCAAGTGAGTCATTTTGGTTCATGTATGCCACAAAGGAAGAAAATGTCACCACTGTCAATCTTTTGCTGACTTCCATGACAAGTCTTCATCCTTCATCTCCCTCCCTGTTAATCGGCATCATAACAGTATACATAACAGTCGATAAACAGCTCTTTCTGCCAACAACATAAAGCCCCAACCATGTTCTTGCTAATTCATAAAGCATTGCCATTTATGGTCTCTTTCAATAACCATACACTATAATTGTCTGTTACAAGTAAAAAAAAAAAATCTCTTCAGACCTTGAGGATATCTGCAAAGCTTTATTCGCTGCGAGGGTGCTAGTATTTATTTTCTGCACACACACAGGCTCCTGCTCAGTTACAGTAGAACAACCGGCATGCTGGCAGCGGAATGGCTCACATTTGCAGGGCATCTCTCGTTTCCACTGTAGACCGTCCAACGCAAATACAAAGAACAACTGTCACATTCAAACTGGAGCTGAAATGACTGGCTGGGTTTCGATTCATCTTGTCTGTCCGGGTCCCTCTTTTTTATTCGCTGCCATGAAAAGTTGGAACTGTATGAGAACCCCGCGCTAGAGGGAGAAGATCAAGTGTGTAAGGATTTAACAGATGGAATTGGGACTAAATGAAGCGCTAATGCATGGATGGTATGAATCCACTGTGCAAGCTGTAGGTTGTTTAAAATTCTCTAGCAGGGACATGAAATGGTTTGTGTTCAAGGTAGAAGTTGATTGTTGTTGTTGATTTAATTTCCACTTTAGTGTTGTAGGATATCTGTTTAAAAATATGTCAATTCCTGTTAAAATATTATCTGTGATTTTACTTTTTGAGATGCAGACAATTTGCAGGAAATCAGTAAGGATGCTTGTGGTTTATAGAGAATGGATAGACTTTTCCATTTCTTGTGAAAACATCTGTGTAGGTGTGTAATACTGATACTAGCACTTGGTTTACATAGAGTACAGAATGACTAGATTTCTCATATATTGAAACATTCAACAGCAACTATTGTGATTTTAATATGCTTACGAGCACCTGTTTCATTTAATACTTAATTAAGTGGTAAACTAAAAGGAATTAAAGAGGAAATAACAGTTTTACTCAGATGTGGATGAATGTGTTTTCAAAGTCTGAATGCATTTTTTGTAAAAGAGGTTTGGGAAACAGGCTTGTGAAGACACTTCACATCCTGCCCCTGTATTTGTACAGTGCTGTGACTTTGATAATGAGCACTTAATGTGCTACCACTGTTCTAAAATAGGAGAAATTATATTGTATGTATTACACTGAAGTCAATTTGTGAATTACACAGAAAACATTCCCTCTCATACTGAGCTACACGCAGTGTTCACGAGAAAAGTGAGATCTTAAAACACACCCTTATTTGGATGCTCCCGCTGGTTGTTACTGTGGCAGCTTTGAGAAATATTATCGTTTGGTTCTACTGATGCTCGCAGTGCTGCAGTGCTGCATTTTAAACTGTTGAGTCAGATTTCATTTACCAGCTCTTTCATCTGTTTTAACTCAGTGAGGCGAGGTATCGCACAGTGCGTCTATGTGCCTGTGTGTGTGTGTTTGTGTGTGTGTGTGTGAGTGTGTGTGTGTTTCGCGGTGAGAATATGTGTATATAAATTTGCTTGTTTGAATTTGTGTGGGCCTGTCTGTGTACTGTGTTTCTTGTGCTTGTTTTGTTTGTGTGTGTGTGTGTGTGTGTGTGTGTGTTTGTGCGCACGGTGTCGTGTGTGTATCCAAATGTGTGCATGTGGCTCCCAACCCAGAGCTATTATGTGGAGACAGCAGGTATAATATCTGCAAACCTTTGCCGCTGTGCTGGATAAGTAATGGCCTCAAGACGTCACCTTTATCTTTAGCCACACTCCTGCAGCTGGGGCTGTGTATTCCCTGCCTCACACTCCCTCCATGATACACAGGTGTGGCGTTATGTGTATGTGTGTATGCCGTTTATCCTGCGACACCTCCCCCTCCTTATGTATTTGCCTCACACAAAAGTGGTCATGAAAAAGGCAGATAGGGCCAAGACTGACACATTCATTTCCTTAACGGTCGTGGATGTGGTGGCAATACTGCCACCTTTTAAGCAGCTTTAGCTATATATCCCCTACAGACGTCGACACCGGCGAGCGCAGAGCGAGGCGCCACTGGGAGCATCCCATTATGCCCTGCAAACGGAGAAAGGGAGGCCATGGCGAGGACAGATAGGAGGAAGGAGGATGGAGGGGAGAAGAAGGAGGAGGGCGAAATTTAGACAGAGACGGAGAAGGCAGAGGCAGAGAGATGCGGGAGTAAAGAGACAGAATGACGTGTGAGATAGATAGGGAGAGAAAATTGAAATGAGACAGAGGGAGGGAGAGAGAGAGGTGAAACAAAGGAAGAGTTAGATGGGGAGTGAGTGAGCTTTGTGGTCTCAGGCTCCATGGGAGGTTCAGCCCAATCATTTATAAAAGGTAAATGCTGTCAGGACGCAGGGCGTTTAAAGGCGCGGCGCTGCAGGTGTGATTTATGCTCTCAGTACGGGGCTATAAATCACCCTGCCTTTGTTTCCACAGGCTGCTGCTACTGCTGCTGCTGCGTCAAGACATAACCATCCCTGCCTCATCTATAGCAGGCACACACGTCTAAACATACTCACACACACACACACACACACACACACACACACACACACAAACTGGACAGCAATAAAGACAGAGCAAAGAAGCATGATGATGGAAACAGATGGATGGATGGATGGAGAATGAAGAGAAAAGGGGTGACTGGTTGGAGTCCATCAATGAGATGTGTTGAGTCGAAGAGGTGTGGATGCTCTCACACGCACAATCACACAGGGCTATCAGCGCGGAGCGGGGAGAATCTGCTCCGACACAGAATTCATGTTTCTCCATTGTTGTAATTCAAGCAGTGTTGAATGAATGTGACCCGCTGTCTTCTGAAGAAGTTGGACTCCAAAAAAAGAACCAGACTACAATCTGTGAAGCTGTCAGAAAGCAATTTCTGCAAGGGCACGGCTGGCCTGTAGACGTACGCAATATTGCTTTAAGCTTCCACACCCAAACTGACACTTTGCAACCAACATTTTATTTGACTTTACTGGATGAATTAAGAGCAACTTGCAAGAAGGGATGATTAGCTGAACATTAGTCAGTACATTAGTTATATTAGTTACTTTGCAAACTCTGCAACCCTGTTTAGCAAAGATAAAAGATTGAGCGCAGTTTTAGGTACTTTGGTAGTGATACGTACACCGACAGTTGCAGACTCAGGTCTTGTGTGAGCTATGACGACATGGTTTTTTACCAGCAGTCTGCTCTGAATGCTTAGTTACAGGTTGTCTGTCAAATATAAGTCACAATCCTCATCAGACTGTACGATATCAATTTGAGGAATGTCAGATAGCATAAAAAAGTAAGGTTTTCTAACGATAAGGAAATGTCGCACTGGCCAAAGTATTCTGTGTCATTTGATGTACTCTGATCAGTAGTGGCAGCAATCACACTCTGAAAATTTCATCTCTAAATAAAGTAAACTCAGTTCACAGTTCACAATTGCACAGTATAAAGCAATAATGTGCTTTACTCTGCTCATTAAGTCAGACTTGTGTTCTTTAGGCCACTCCAGAAAGTGTTTGTTGATGCCATTACAGACGAGATTGTTCTTCTTGTGAGCTCTCTTTGCACAGACAAAATAGATTCCCAGATATCTACAGACCTTTTTGTAATGTGAAATATCACTTAATTCATATAAAAGATTCCTGTTCTCCTTGCCACAATAATACAATCATAGTTGCACAATTATTTCTTTGATGGATAGCACAGCATTTTACTATAGTTACCAATGGCTTGCCTTAGTCACACACCAAAGCTTACAAGAATTTCAGCAGTGAGGACATAGGCAGTATTGATATGATGGCTGTGTGGGAGGGAATGGCACTTCAGCAAGGTCACAAGTCCTACTTATGACAGTCACATTGACAGCATTCCCTAACCAGCTCAGATAGAGCCTTTTGTTCTCCACAAAACACCCGAAACTTTTGACAGAGTACGAAAATGGGTTTAATTTCTGTCAAATCTGATGTATATAGAAAGACTGCAGGGTTAAACTGTAAAAAACAGACTCATGAGCCACATTGTCAAGAGTGTGAGAAAAGCATCTTTGTAAGATTCTCCATGTGATAAACGGCAAGTCTGTTACTCATTAAAGTGAGTCTGAGTGAAACCAATATCCTCATACTCATAATGGAAAATTCCCCACTCTTATGCTCTGTGATATACAGTGTCATCAGTCTGAGATATAACATTTCAGGAGTTATGTTATGTGCTGGTGTTGTAATATGCTTGTTGATGTACCCTGAGTCATTGAGCTCCTACATTTCTTTAAATGACTTTTAACAATGAGAACAAGCTGGTGAGAGCCCTGGCAAGAGTAATAACAGTACATGTTTCATTGGTGAGAAAAAGGAATAATAAAATCCCTTACTCAAAGTGCTACTTGTCATTCATGCAGTATACAATATTTAGGTTACTGTAGGTAGAGAAATTGTTCCGCCCTATCCCCCTGTTTGATTGTTCTGTGTTTATTTGTAGTGATACCATCTCACAGTGTTGTATAATGATGCGTCATATTTAACTGATTTGCATTTTCTTGACAATTGTCTGAATGTATGGGAAAACTGTAGTAGATGTATGGGGAGGACTTGACATGGAGATTTCGTTAAAGGGATTTTCTGCTCTCTGTAGTCTACTCATAGTGAATAGTTTGAAATGAAATCATGACATTTTTATTCAAAAATTTGATTCATGTTTAAAAAAAAAAACAGAACAGCAAGGAAATCATGATATTTGAGAAGCTCTTACCAGAAAATATTTGGTATTATATGATACATTAATCAGTTTATAAAATGGTTATTTAATAATCTGTGGATTGACAAGTATGATTATTCGACTTATCATTTCATCACTACTTCCTTCCCTTCTACACATTTCAGTTAATTTCCCAGGAAACAGGAGATACTTTACCACCACTGAAATGATGTACAAACACTCTCCCAAAATGCGAAAGCAGCACTTCGTCTTCACACATAATCAATCCTTTCACCCAAACCATATTTCATCCTTGTACGCATCACACTCAACAGAAACCCAATTGTATTCCAGAAAGCGGTCAACAATGCTCTCCACTCAATACATAATACAAGCGTATAAATCACCTCAGAGAAGGCTCTCTGTCTCTCTGGCTGTGAGCAGTGGGGGAGGAAAATGGAGCTGTAACATGCAGGGAACACGTACAAGCTGACCTGAATGGCTGCTGGTATTCTGATTTCCCTCAGGAGCTCCTCTCTGGCCTGTGCCGGTGTTTTAGATTCCAGAGGGAGGCCATTAATGCTCAGCCTGTCGACCTGATCCATATGTATGGCTGGCTGTTCTGTTCTGTTCAGCGCCTGCCTCCCTGCCTGCCTACCTGACTGTCTGAAGGCCTGCTGGAGCCCAAATTGGTTCCTCGTTCGCGAAGATAGAAATAGAATAGCGGACATGGGCGACACAAAGGACAAGCAGGATGGTTTTACAAGGTGATTATTCAGACCATGCGTCTGGATGTCTAGCAGCAGCTAATAGGCTCTATTTGCAGACGGGGGAACACAAACGGGCTGCTGTCCTTTTACTTTGAGACCAGTTGGTATGGGTTATCAGTACATGACTGATTACCACGCTGTCCTGTCAACCCCTCCTGACACTGCAGGCTGCACTACAAACGGGGAATGGAAAGGCTTTTTTTTGCAGTAGCAATTATCCCAGCCTTGTGATGTGGATATAGTTTTTCATTTTATTTGTTGCTGCTCACTTGCTTTCTGTTTTTCTACCTTCCTCTTTGTCATCCCCTCTTCACTCTCCCAATACAACAGGATCTGATTTGTCTCTCATGATGGGATTGGCCTGATATCCCTTTAATGGTCACATATACTCATGCTCTACAATCTGCAATTGGCCAGCTGTACCGAGCGCAGTCGAACAACGTCTAGACAGTCTAATTAACAAATCATTTCTGAAACACTATTATCCCACTTTGTGAGAGAATAAAGGAGGCCGAAAGACTAAAAGACTGTATATATGCACATCATGCTTGGGTCTTTTGTTTTCCCTCTGATTTATCTGCGCACAACTCTTTCTTGCTCCTATTTTGCTTTTTTATTTTACAGGTTAAAAATAACTTGACCGAGTGACCGAGCCTCACTTGACATCGATTTAACTTACTGGTAGTCGAGGGTCTCTTTGTCTTTCTGGGAGACGTTCCGGCCTGTGCTAATATTAAAAATTGATAAAGCCAGACCAGAAAATAAAGTGGATGTGAACTGTGCTGTCCAGATATAGCCGGCTGCCATCCTATAGCAACTGTTCTCTCATGTCTCATGTCCGTTTAGCACTCAGCATGAGTTTAAATCATCCTCAGGAATAAAAAGTGAGCCAAGCTTATATCACAAAACATCCCGTCACATTAGGGTGTGCGACAGGAACAGGGTCTGTGCAGAATGGAGATAGCCTTTTAAAACCAAGCAGAAAATGTAATTATAACCCTTTTCAATGAAGGAAGTGCTCAATCATTAAAGGAACAAATACTTTATATTCTTTGTCACTGCATGATAGAAATACAGATACATGAGTCATTCTTTATTTACTAAACATATTGTGTAAGTCTAAAAATATTTAAAGATGTTATATATTAGAATAAATGCAAGGATTTTGAAGATAATACAATAAACAGAACTACAGTATCAGTGGTTTGAACATCAAAATATTTATTAAAAAAGGTCTTGACCACATTATTACATTATGTGTGTAAGAGCTGGTTACTGTAGTGTACTGGAAGTCAGTGGCAATCGACTATAATAAAGGTCTTCCATCCATATTTTGGAAAAAAAAAAGTCGGGAAAAATATTTTTAAATTGATTGTCATTAACCAACAGCATTTTCCTCTTTTTACTTAAGTAAGACTGTTGAGGAAACAGTTTTTCTTAAATGGTTGAACATAATCTTTTATTTTTAATTACTAGATGATGAAGGAATGAAATATGTGAAATTTGTCTCAGCTCTTGTACAGAACATTCCTGGTGATAATAAAGAACATTTTAGCCTCAAGCCTTCATCAGGATTATGAAGGCTTGAGGCTGAAACATTTCAGAATCATTTTATGTTTTTTAAATTTTATTTCTTTTGGTTGATACATCAGTTCTGGATGAAAGGGTCCATATAAACTTACTATGTAAAAAATGTTCAAAATGGAAATTTCAAGTAATTTGAAATCTCCCATTTACATAGAAAGGGATTAATGGCAGCAGATTTTGTATTTTGTATTTATTTAATGCTTATTATAAGATGTCTGGATTAAAAAAAAGAACAGAAAATGTTTGAAATATAATGGAATAGAATAAAAAAGGCACAATTTGACCTGATCTGGAATCTATCTATAGATTCAAATAAACATTTCCCTATTGGAATTCATTCTTTTACTTTTTATATGTCGCGCTAATATTTAATAGAATATTACTGACATATGTTTACCTTTTTCACTTTGATTATCACAGTTGTCATGAATCTAAAACAATTACGATTTCTAACTCTTTTGCCAAGTGAAAAAACAAGTCTTGGTGATTGGCTGAGAAAATGATCAAGGAACAGTTTGCCCATCACTTGTTGGCTGGGGGTGTAATCCTAATGTTGGCAGTCTAAAAAGCGTCGACACTGCCTTCCAGTCGACATTGAGTAAAATAAATGTCCCTTTTTATGATGTGTAGCTTCTCTTAAATTCATCTGTATCTCTACAGTTTTAGAAATGGTTTAATATGAGTATTAAAATATATAACATATGTGAGTCAAATACATTTTCTTCTGGCAAAATCATTCCGTATATGCAGCCCTTCTCCTCACAAAAATGACTGATAGAAGAGTGATGATGCTTTGCTGGAGGTGTTGAATTTTCCTGCCTCAGAGTCTCCAGTGAATTACCCTGTCAGACTTTCATTAATGACAGCTATAAGCCAGAACATGTGATGAACACACACAGTGGGACACAGAAACTTACAGTATCTCTCTCTCCTCCTGCTGCCTTCATTCCTCTCCATCAGCCGCTCTCCACCTTGTATAAGGCCCTAGTAACACTTTACTGCTTAATGGAAGTCTCTCATGCATAATGTGCTTACGAGGATGTAACAACACCATGTAGCAACCAGCATGCAGATGTAGCTGCTTGTTTTGACATTGTTGCTGCCTTGTGTTCTATGTTAACTTAATGAAATCAAAGGAGTTTCACTGAAACACAGTTTTTTACCCTATATAGACTTTTTCATAATTTCCTGCACATTGGAATAAGGCCATCCTAAAGTAAAGTGTTATCAAGACGATCCCTAAAGCAAGAGCTTTGAGAGCTATAATGCTTACACACTATCATCCCTGGTTAAAAACAAGGGGATTTATCAGGGATGTCTCTGCCTGGGCTGTGGCTAGGGGGACCAAATTACAGCCCCAGTGTCTGGTTGGAGGCGGAGAAGGAAATAGATGGGCCTAGATATAATGGTGATGGCCCCTGGGTGGTACTCCTGTGAGGGAGAAATAGGAGATTAGAGTGGAGGTGTGAGCTCGCAGTAAGATTACATTTTCCCTCTTTTTAATGGATAAGTGCTTCTCTTTTTTTTTCCTATTTCACTCCCACTATTCTGCTTCTGTTTCACAGTGTTCCATTTCTCTATCTGCCCTCCGTCACCACACACATGCAAAACACACACACACGGACGCACGCACATAAAAAAGTGTACACACACACACATACACACACACATATGCATGCACACACACCAAACACACACATCTCTCCTCTCTCCCTCTGTCACCCTCTCCCTCCGTCCTCCCTCACTTGATCCTTACACCTACGTGCTACAGATGGTTTCATTTTATAAGAGATAAAACCACATTTGGTGGAACTGATTAAACAGAGGGAACAACATCCCCATCTGCCATTTATTCCAATCTGAAATTGCTTGGGCAGATGCTGACATCTTTGGAGATGATTGATTCACCCCGTCTGGCCAGAGAGGAGTGGAGAGGAGAGTGGAGCTGGATCCTCCCCGGGGCTGCAGCTTCCTGCCGCCCTGCCATGGCTCCACCACTGTGTCACTTCACCAGCGATGGAGCCTCCAGCCTGTGTGCACCCCCTCCTCCCTTGCAGTCCCCCATCTCTTGTCTCCAGCAAGCTGCTGCAATCAGCACAGCCTCTGATTGGACTTGGGCAGGTGAGCGCAATACACTTTAATCATGAGGCCAGTACATGCCAGATCATTCCCTCTGTACTGGTGTGTGACTGTGTGGTGGCAGAGTGGGTGGGTGATCTGGGTTTGCTCGTGAATCCATTAGAGAGTAGTAGGCACACCCAAATACAAATAACATATTTTTTCACTTACCTCTAGTGGTACTGTACCCAGTCATGCAGATAGTTTTGGTTTCATTTGCCCAGCTTTTGACAGATTTTTGCCTTCACTCCAGTAAAATCGTTTGTAAAGCTCTCAAAATTGAACAGCAACGTGCCTTTCCAGAAACAGTGTTACGGTTTGTCAGGATAATCCACATACCTCGCTTTCAACTGTTTTCTTTGGAAGTGCTTGTTCTGTGATTTATCCAGAGTAATAATGATACTAATTCTTGAAAGAGGTTTTCATTTATCTATGCTGCCATGAATTAAATCCTGTTCACTTGTGTTGTCTTCATGTGGACACAGAAATCTCAGGAACTCAGAGACATACGGTATCTTTCAAAACCTGGATGTACAAATACTACCTGTACGGCTAGATGTTATTAGAGGTAATTGAGAAAATATGTTGAACCTAACCCAAGTGTTTCACTGGCTTGTCACAATCCGGGAAATGTGCTGGCAAAGACCATTGGCCAGCACTGATCACTAATTGTTTACAATAATCATCATCCAACAGGGACTTAAAACTGTGTGACGTATTGTAATCTTTGATCAAATAGTCAAGGCTGTTTTCTCATCAATCTGTGTGTGAACTTTCCTGATGGTGCAGCACATGAACTAGAGTTGTCGCAGTGCTCTCTACCACTGAGGCCACGGGGTGTAACAGTTGTATGAAAAGAATACCAATGGGTCCCTGATGATTAGATATTCCACTCAACCTTCATCTAATCAACATTTATAGTGTCCTGCCTGTGGAATTACACTGCCCTCCACTAAATCGACTCTGCATCATCACTTGTAAACACTCAAGCATTTTAAGATGGAAAACTCTTCCTGCAAAAGTGCCATCAAAGCCAGCGGTGTGTGAGTTCAGAGTGTGCGAAACAAACGCGCGTAGTCTCATAAAAACTGCTGAGCTGGGCTCTTCAATGCAATCAGGCTCCGGTCTCAGCTCATATACTTGTTTGATGATAACCGAAGATGGAGGGAGAGTGATGGAGCTCTCCAAGGGACCGCAGCGATAATTTAGCTCGGGGAGTGGGTGTGAATCATGGTGAAGGCACGGGGAGTGTGGAGGGGGGGGGGGGGCTGGAGGTGGTGGATGAATCATTAGGGTGGGGGCAAAGGAGGGGATGGAGAGATGGAAAAGAGGGTAGAGTCCTCCCAGGGGCTTAGATCCATCAGACAGCACTGCTGTGGCCTCGACTGCAGCATCGACCCGCAGGACTGCAGCACAAACCCGTCCATCTTTTTTTTTTCTCATCTCCCTTCCTTTTCCAAACTGTTGGTCTCAGTATTTCTCTATCAGTGTGATTCATAGCAGTCTCTCTTATTCTCTCTTTCTCCTTTCCCTCTATCATCAGGCATGTCATTCCACATCAGAGGCCTCATCTCTCCCTTCTCCATGTCTCTCCTAAGCCTCTTGAAGTATGACTGGGCCTGCGAATGGCAAATGAATTTCCAATCTGAATGCACACTCTCACCCTCTCCTCTCTCTGCTGCCCTCCATCTCTCGCCTCAGGCAACTCATTCTGCCTCTCCTCCCCTCTATCCTCTCCTCTGTCCCCCCCTTCACCAATGGCAAACTCTGATGGGATTCAGAGCAAATTGCTCACCCCGGGTAAAAAGACACAGGGTAACATAAAAGGAAGAAAGTGAATTGTTTCAGTTAACTGACTGCCATTTTGCATGACTGTGTGACATGACGAACAGTGTGCACTCTAAAACCTAGCCCTAGACTGCCCTACTTCTCCCAATGCAATAATCCATTACCAGCAACATCCACGCCTTTTCAAGAGTTTCAGCTCCCCAAGGCTTTGACTTTGGACAGGCAGAGGTTAGAGGAAAACAACCTGAAAACAGCCTTATCTCCCAACACATGAATGTTTGTTAAGGCTCCCCATTAAGTCTCCCCCTGAATTTGCATATTAATTGCATTTTGGCTCTACTTCCTTCCTTTAAGGCTGCTGTTTATAGGTGCTTTATTTCTTTGAGAAGACACAGATGTCCGCGGGGAGCTCACCTGCAACGGCGGACAAGAATTGAATTCCACAGGAAATTGCTTTAACTTGAGTGTAATCGAATTTGCACCCACACACACCTTGACTTGAGGACCTGGAGGGCACGCATGCACGTGGTTATACACGTACAGTACAGGAAAACACAAAACTACACACACCACCTACTTATCAAACACAGAATGAAAGCCTTCTAAAACAACCCTAAGAAACTAACACTACAACAATATGGTAATTCAGATGGATGTTATTTTCAAGTCATCTGGATCCCCCAATACCTCTCATGTCTTACTTATTTTTCTGTCCTCTCGCTGCCTTTTTTTTTCTTGCAAAACGTGTTTACTGCATCAGAGATCGGAACATGGTTCGGCAGCTTTCTCAACAAATGTTTGAAAAGATGTGAAAGTTTTAATGACTGGATTGAGTAGGGGATAAAGGAACAGCTGGAGTTTCTGTAATGTAGTGGCTATTCTTATATAGGAGAGGTACACTCAAGCTGTCTCATTTGGAAACTGGCGCTGCACTTTTATCCATACTTAAGAATAACAGGTGATTGAGCATTCTCTCGTGCCTATCTCCAAAACAATGTGGCCATATGGAACTTATTTGAATATGATGTACTGAATGGCACTCTATATATGTGATATCATATTATGCAGAGTGGGTCTATTTATTATTTTCATGATAATAGTTTCATTTCACAGATTGTGACTCTCATGGATTTTTTTCCACAAGCTTAGTTGCAGTGATGGCTTGCCATTTAATAGGAAATACCAGACAATGTTTTAACTGAAGTAGTCATTATTTCGATTATTATACATTAGCAGTAACAATGTTTGTGATGATCTGTATCTTGAACATAACTATTAAATTCCTGGGATAAAACTAAATTCCACCACAGGAGACTTGGTTTTATGGTAATGGTCCTTTATTCAAGTGAAAATCTAATGATCTGCACTCAGCCCATCGGAGTAACTCAGTTCCGGGGCATTGATTTCCTTTGTGCTGCAGATTGATCTGTGGCCTGTTAGAGCTCAATATGTCACAGCCTCCATGCAAAAGGGCCACAATACAAAACAGATGCATGAACACATACAAGAATATAACAGAGTGGAATAGAGAAGATATAGAGTACATCAAATATCATGAAACATACAGTATATTGTGTATATAGATGCACATTCTGGCAGACAGACTAACTCATTCATACATATATCCAGTGGTGGAATGTAACTGGTTACATTTACTCAAGTACTGTACCTAAGTACAGTTTTGAGGTACTTGAGTATTTCCTGATACTTAGACTTCACTACAGCACACAGGGAAATTTTTCTGCACTACATTTATTTGACAGCTTTAGTTTCTTCTCAGATTAAAATCTTATTTGAAATAACATATGATGAGTTTATAAATTACACTGCACTGTTAAAAATGAATCCAGTATTTCAGTATGTACCTGTGGCTCTTTGTCATGTCTCAAATGTCTATGTCTTGTATGCATTTCCTCCAAAGAGACATTTCCCCTCTAAACTTCTTGCATGCTTTAAATTCAATAACTCTTCAAATGAGCAAATAATTTACCAAAAAACAGAAAACAGATTTGTGTACTTTGTTTTTTTTCCCCCTCAGAGTTTATCTTGTGATCCTTTGGAGCAGCTCGACCCCTAGAGTGGAATTCACTGAAGTAAACTAGCTCACAAAGTAGTTTTCAAGTAGCTACAGTAAAATGCTGCTTACACATTGATGTTTCAGTATTAATAATGTACTTTTTTTTTTTTTAAACATAATGAGTTCTAGCAAAACAAGCACTTTTACTTATATTACTTCTAATAATGTAAATTTAGCTGATAATACTTCTGTACTTTTACTCAAGTAGGATTTTGACATTGTGGTTTTGCTACTCAGGTAAAGGATTTGAGTGCTTCTTCCACCACTGCACATATTGCAAATGAACTTCACATCGCAGAAAATGCTAATGACGATTTCATAGATACCTCTGGACGCCCGTTTGGACTCTAACATGATCATTAATGTGCTGCTATGCCACTGGCCCTAATGCCTCTGCCCTCTCCACTCTAATGTGAATAATATGTGAGCAGTAGCCTGGGAGAACACTGAGTCTCATTACAGCTCCCTTTGCAGTGGACCACTCCCCAAATCTCCCTATAGCAGCATCATCCCCCTCCACCCACTGGACCACATCCTCCTAAGGCAGATGCACACACACACACCCACACACACACATACATGCACAAATTAGACCCTTAGTCTTTCCATTAGGCCATTTACTGTAGCACACATCTCTTAACATGGTTGTCTGACTTCTCTGTCTCATCTGTGCTAATGCAGACTGGGGGCAGACCCCCACCGACGTGTGTCTGAGAGAGAGAGAGAGAGAGAGATCAGTGTCTCAGTTTTGGAGCATTTATCGACAAAAGGAAGACAAACAAAGAAATGCACAGGGACCTTGCAGTGTAGTACATATGGCATGCAAGAGTCCTGCAACAGCATGCATGCTTACCGCGGGTGTGTGCGCACATACTCGACTCTGCTTTGAAGAGGTTTCTATGTGATATGTGTGTATAATGTGTTCTAAGGGGTTCGGTAGGCACGCGATGGGACACATAGGGCTGCTCTCCCGCAGATGCAATTAGGCTAAATGGGATTATGCCTATCACATTTCAGACAGGCCGGCCCCATAGCCACCTGGGGGAGAGGGTGATGGTTGGAGGAGGAGGAGGAGGAGGGGTGATGAAGAGGGATAGAGAAAGGGGAAAGGGGGTGGAGAAGATGCGGAGAGGGGTATGTGGTCTCTTAGAGACAGCATCCAGCGTAATGCAGTAGCTTTTAGTGTATCATATTAGTGCTGTTCCGGCTTCTTCATAGAGGATTGAAAAGATTTGTGACAATACAAAATATATAACAGTGTCCTTATCAGATGATTCAACACATGTCTGCCCCTACATATAGTGACATTGTATGTTGCCATTGATGTGATGTACTATAGCAAACCCCCTCCGGTATAAGGCTAAATGTCAGTGTCAACAAAGAAACCGAGTGAGGAAAGGCTGACATTTTCACACTGGGTGATTGTATCCATAGATTCTACATATAGAGTTGGTGCTCTATTGAACTGTGTGGTCACAGGGTGGAGGAGAGGCGATAGATGAAGAAGAGAGGCCATACATGGTGTTCAGACACAGTAGTAGTATTTTATACAAGCCTGGGTGGAATCAAAGGGCTGTATTCTATATAATAGGAAAAAAATGATGCCACTCTACATTGTCTTAGGAGGCCTGACAAAAGCATTTATCCTTTCGTGTCTCCATGATTCATGCCATACAAAACTGCTTAATTATGTGTAATCTTATAATTGTTCTTAGATTAGTAGTCATTAACTTGAGCTATGTCACAATCAGAATACAGCAATATTAGAGGTGGTTTGGATCCACAAGGTATTATAATAGAAGAGTTCAGAGTAACCTAATGTTTATCAAAGTAACCAAGGCCTCTATTCAGTCATAATGCTACCTTGAAAACCAGCTAGTTAAGGTACGTTACGCAATAGATTCCTGATAATAACTTGTCTTGGCCAAATAATCTTAAAATTGGTGCAAGTTCTTGTGGCATATTCATACGTTATACATTTCTTCAGGGATTTTTTGTTGTAATTTGTCTGATTCACTGCATTTATATAATATGCATCTTGATACACAACATTAGGGAGCAATTTCCCATCTTCAGTGTAAGCTGTCTCTGCCTCTGTCAGGAATGAAAGGTCATGAAACTGAAGGTCTAATTAAACATGTATAACTCCTCTCCATTGTCATCTGCATCACAACTCGCACACACACTGAACAGTGAGACATTTGGGCCAATGGTGGACCTTCCTCACCTACATGCACCTCCTTGGCAGGAGCAGAGCAGTGCAGGGCACAGTGCTGCCTTCCTCTCAGTCTCCCACGCTCACTCTCACATTAATCAAAACGGATGTGGTGGTTCCCAGCTCACCTCGCAGTCCCCTGGTGCCAGCTGTGTTTGGGACAGGCCCTGTTGGCCTGCCTGCCCCTAATCACACACTGTCATTGTTCCCCCGGCCTTGTAAACACCAAGCCTGCTACAGCTGATCAAATCCAGGGTCATATACGCTCACACTCACATGCACAGATACATGCACACATACATAGACCTGTGCAAATGTACACGTCCGTGTTCTACACGTTCACATTCTCAGAGGCAAAAATACATATTACATATTGTTACTGTGTATCACAGGTAATCTCTAGTTTATGTATTTTATTAATCATGAATCTAAAATGAATTAATGTAAACATCATCATACAACTAAAATAATCACACAATCACCCTCACATGCTGGTTTCCTCTGGGAAAGATGCTTCATGAGAAACCCATGTGGATGTAAAGAGTGAGTGTGTACATTTGTCATTGGGAGCAAATAACTGTCTGGGTACAACTGGACATCTCTTAATGATGAGGAATTAAATGTTGATGGTGGACCACTGAGAGAGGCTACAATATGCTCCTGAACAGGGAGGGGGGGCAGAGAACTGAGACTGAGGGGGGTAAACTGGAGAGCTGTGATAGGATACGGCCCATTAATTATGGAATTTGCTGACGTTATGACAAATGGCGTTGTCCTAGCCCTCACTGGTGCCCGTGACTTTTACAAGGCCAGCTGGACAGAGTCTCAGCATTTCTACTGTTAAACCATGTATTCCAGGTTTGAAATCTGTGCTGTGTGACTTTTCCATGCTAAGATATTTTTCTCAGCCCACCTGCAATGTGGAAGAAGTTAGATTGAGTAGCTGGAGTAAAGTACCTCTAAGCTGGGGTCATTTAGACTGACGCCAAAAATGAAATCCTCCTTGAGAACCTTCATACAGATTTGCTGTTTTGGGAATGAGAGTAATTGAGTGAAGGTGCATGTAGGTGAGACAGTAAGCAAGCCAGTGTGGGAGTCAGTTACACCTCCGTGTTGGGTGTTTTTTCTATGCGAGGCCAGCAGAGAAAGAAAGGCAACAGTGTGCTGTGTTTGCACTGTGTGGGACAACCTCCTGCTCCTGACGTGTATGTGGTCAACTGTGCCCCAAGGAGGTGTCCGCTATGATTTGTGGGTTAAAACCCTGGAGGCTCTGGAGCGTATACAAACCTTGCATATTCTCCAATGATCCTTCCGTTCATGCTGTGAAAACAAAATACTGCACCTGAAACAGTAAACAATTTGTGCTTTTAAAGAAAATCTGAGCTATCATCCACTGTGTATTCGTGTCTGTTTGTGTTTTTCTCTTTCTTTTCTTTATCTTTCTTTGTGTTTCTGCCACTATTGTATAGTCTGTCATAAATGCGTTGTTTCTTTGTTCATCTGTATCTGACTGCATCTAACCTCCAACACCTCCAACACACCCAGTGAGAAAAGCGAAGAAAAAATGTGTAAAACAAAACAAGACAGAAAGAGAAAGCAAGCGAGAGACACCTCAGAGCAGAGTAATACAAATAATTCTCTTTTGGTTTGTCTAAAATAAGCCCCATTACAGCTGTTACCCCTTAATAACAATGATGCATCACCTGAAGAAGAAAGAACACCCCACTGTTCATCTTTATCGCTACTTTTAATATCTTGCAAAAATGAGTCACCGGTGAATTGCATGGGGCTAAAGTGTTGCTAATTTAAATTACTACACAACTCAACCACATTCTGAATAATGACTCCTTTTATATAAGACACTTAAGATTGACCGAACTGGTGCTAGAATAATAGCACCATTTATAAGTCAAACATGTGGTGAGAAGTCACAGAGGGCATTCTTGCTGTATTTGTCTCCTGTGGTGTTTGCCTGTCTTAGAATAGAGTGACTGTCTGTGAGGGAGCCAGGGTCTGCAGGCCTTATTCTTTGCTAGCTACACCGTTGTTAATGGCTATCCCTGTAGATACAGCCTGCTGCCAGCTGCTGCTCTGGCCCTCTGGAAAAGAGGCTGGCAATTAGACCTTGCACTTAAAACAAGGTGAGTCAGGACCTTTTAATGGTACACTATTTCTGCGCCCCCACACATGTGGCCGCTTAGATTTTCGCTGCGCCAGAGAACTCTGCGCCACTGAGGCGTGGAGGTTACTACGTCCAAATAACTGTTAGTGGGTGGCTCGGTAATGGTGCAGAATTGTTCTGCAGAAATAGCTTTTTTTGGAAAAACTGGATGTGATCTGCACTTTTACCTTTCACTCAAAGCCATTTGTTAATAGTGTTTGTTCTTTCAGCATCTCTAAACCAACTGGTGATTTAATATCTGTTCCAATTTCAACACACAAGTGCAATTTTTCTAGACCCTACTTAAAATTAAGACCATAAAAGGCTGCTCTGTTGTAAAATGCTATAGCTAACATTATGTATAAGAGCTAGAGGGCTGCTGCTGCTGCATGTTAGCTCTATATTGGCTCTCTGATGTTTTCTATCTGGAGGGGGTGAGGTTAGCTTTCTAATTCTGTCCTGCCTCTCATCTCAGACCTTGATAAGATGGAGGGGAAAGGCTGCCTGTGTTTAGACTATTGCACCTTGTTTCCTTGGACCTTACCCAGCTAACCTTGAGTCTATACAACAGTGAGTATGAACCAGTGAATGTATTGACATGCGTGCTCTCTCTTACTCACAGAGAGACATACACAAACATACACGCAGCATAAAAAGGGCTGCATGAACATGAGCATGGAAAAAAAAAATTTATTGTAGCACAAATAGAACAGCGTAGGCTGAAATAAGAGACGATAATATCCCTGCTATTTTCTGCTATGTTTAAAGACAATCTCATGAGTTTAGAACCTTACATCTGCCTATTTTCATCTAGCTTTAATTTCCTTTTTTGTGTTTAAATTTGGCCCTTTTTATAGCAGAGTGGTGCGACAGCAAAATATTTTCCACCAAAACATTTTTGAATACAGATACTTTCAGCCTCCAGGGAATGGGTTTTTCAAGGAGTGGCATTGAGTAGGAAAAAGAAGGCTGGTGTTGTCTTAGTTATATCTACATATCTGCCAGGTCCTTCCCCTTGCCCTCAAACTGTATTCCTCGGACCAGACTGGAGAGATTCACAGTCATCCATACGCTGTGACAAATGTAAAGGCCATTGGACTTAGACTCTGGTTGGCTGGAGCAGTCAGCGAGCCATCTGAGGAGGGGCTTATACACTCATGATAAATGACAGCCTTCAGCCTGGCCAATTTAAATAGATTATCTTGGCTGCATCCTCCCCCGACCAGGTGCCAATGTTTAAAATGGACCAACTATGTAAAAACCATACAGTCACCTGCTTTATGCCGCCTATTCATGGCAACACGAACATTGTTCAGGAGCAAAGAAAACAAGCTTTAGTTCTTAATGGTTCATTAATCTTTTGACAACTTTTTTTTGAGTCTGGTCAACCTATTTTTAAGTAGCGGCCCTATTTCGGCACTATAGGGATGCCTTATATTTGAAACAATGTCAAATCTCAGCATTGTTTTTTTCTGCCAGGTCAGAAAAAAATCTCTGCTCTGGCTCCGCAGGTAATGTTAATGTCTACTTGAAATTACGTGAGTGCGCATGGACGCATATTGTGCACATGTGTGTGTCTGCAAAGAGCTCTCTGTCTTTTGTTCTCCAAGAGATAAAGAGCATCCACTGCTGCTCAGTAACAAACACATAAATATGCATTAATCTGTTCTGGTTGGGCGAATCTGAAGAACTGTCAAGCGTCAAATGTAAAGGTCATGCTTTGCTTGCTGTAAGGGGAAAATCCTGGAGACCATGGTTAGGGCACTATTTGAATAAACTATGCAAGGATTTACAAGAAGTAACCTTCAGGGGTAAACACGCCCCTTTCCCTCACCAGGGAATAGCTCCCATTCTGGATGCGTTCTATCACCAACTTCACCCCACTGGATCAGGCTATAGATGTCACGCAGATCATGATAAATAGTCAGCTGGTGAGCACCAATATGTTTTTTACTGAGAGTAGATTATGTGCTTTCAGATTAATGTGTCATGTTACACTCAGATGACACAAATACATGACTAAATTCATACCTTCTATATTCAAACATCACACTTTTTACATAATTTGCACATTGTTTATTTATTAGTATTTCTGCAGTGGATAATATTGTGTATGGAAACAGTGTGCACAACAGATTACCTTTTGAATTTTGAGCAAAGTGCCCCCACTCCAACCCCCGCCCCACTCCATGTAACATGACAGCCGAGCAGAATGTGGCAGGTGGAGGTTTTTCAGGCAGAGCGAGGGGTGACCTTGCCACTTCCTCTGTAGAAATGGTTTGGTTGGTAACACAGCGCTAGGTCCTAGAAATGTGCTACAGCTCTATAGACATGCCTGTTGAACAGAGGGCCAGTCCCAGCCCCAGCCTCATGCCCAGCCCCATGGCAGCAGATGCCACATGGCGGCCCCAGAGCCTTCAGCCGGCGAGGAGACGTAGGCGAGCGCCAGCCAGGTCACCGAAGCCCATGTCTATGTCATGCACAGAGAAGGCCTTCTCAGCAGGCAGGCAGGCAGCCTGCCGTCCTCTCCTGTCCCCCTTTCTTGGAGGCAGAGTGTAACAGCTCGTTTGCACGTGCTTTGTGTAGATTAAAGCAAGAGGCTGTCAGGGATAATTAAAAGTAATAGAGCTTAGCGCTTTTTGGATTAGTGTCCTAGACAGTGATACTACTGTCTGGGTAAGTGTGTTTATTTATGTTTCCCGTGTGTGCGACCATATATGTGTCCATACGTGTGTACATATAGTATGTGCATATGTGTGTGCTGGGTGTTCGCAAAACATACTGAGATGTGATTCATAATGTTGAGAACTAATGATAATGTGTCTTGTTTTAACCTTGTGTGTGTGTGTGTGTATGTGTGTGTGTGTTTGTGTGTGTGCGTGTGTGCATGTGCATATGTGTGTTTGTATGTATGTGTCAGAAAGAGAGCAAGACAACAAAGTCCTCACATCCCATTAAGTCTGTTCTTCAATCACCTAAATGGTTGCTTGATCAAAGTTAATTGTGACTGTGCAGTAACCCACGTAAAATGCATAACAAAGGCGGAATAATTATTATACAGAGGACATGTAAAAAACATGATGCATAATTGATATGGTTTTGCTCGGTCATTTCAGCCATCAATCTTTCTTCCCACACCAATCTTACTAATAACTCTCTTTGAGGAGTTGTTTTCTACTGTAGGTTATGTTCAGCATTTAAGAAATAGGATTGTGGAATTCACTTTCATAGTCCGTACTGAAACAGCTTTTCAAGAATGCAAAGTAACTTTACTATATTGATGTTCTTTGACATTTCAGTTTCCATAGTGTTTTTTATTCTCAGTAGTTTTTCAACAGTGTATTAACTGACCTTCAGCAAGAATATTTTTTTCCACTTGCTTATCAACAGCTTCTGTAGCTTTACGTTTATTGTCAACAACCCACCTTAGCTACAGTCAGTGGTTCATGAAGTGTATAAGACCTGACTGAGGTTTTGGTTCACTAAAGACAAGTATCTCTTGAAGAAATCACTTGAAAATGAATGTGTCAGAATAAACATTTTGCTACAGCCACCAAGCAGAAAGATGGCTATGTTGTATCCCATGTTTTAGGGGGGTATACATTTGTAAAGGAAAATCCGTGTAACTGCATCTACAGTATTTACAGGAATGAGTGTGTGGTATAATGATATACACACTCAAAGCTGCAAGTCAAAGGTTCATCCACTCTACTCTGGATTTATGCATCTAACTTTTCTGTCCAGAACAGGTTGGAACTTTTAAAGACTTTTGTTATTTTGAACAAATTAGTGTGAATAAAAACAAAAGGAGGGGGATATGAAGGGAAAAACTAAGACCAAAAGGTCATTTAGCAGAAACACTTATGAATACATTGCTCGGATGTGCCAGGGAAGTTGGAAATAGGCACACAGCACATTATAAATCAACTGATGTTTATCTCAAAAATGCACTTGAATGCTTCATTTAGCAATACCTGCTATTAGGAGGTTCCACTGGACTCAGTCAATTTAGACATTATTCAGAAAACATGAGTCTGCACTTGGATATTTAAAATACCTTTTTCCATGATAGGATCTTTGCTAGTGACTAAGACTAAATTAACATACTTTTGGACCAAAGAAACAAAATTTCCATCTTTATTTCATTATATATGCACTGTGTCTATATTACAATCAGGATTGGAGGCATGGTGTTTTGCCTGAATACAGAATGTGCTCTCGTCCCTTATAAAAGCACACTGTGTGATGAAAATGCACACCATAATGAAATGAGAGGGGACAAAATTACTATTTGGACTTGGTACGGTAATAGTATGATGAACTAGAAGAGTGCAATCAGTAGAGTGCAGATCTCTGCCAGGTGTGTCTGAGGGCATGTATAGTCTCAGTTTTCTTTAAGATGCATAGATTAACAGGTATTGTATGTTATTGTAACATTGTTATTTATTCTATATTTATTCTATATATATTTTGTTGTAACACACCACACCACAAACAAATAAGAGTTGAATCGTTGTTGTCCTTTCTGGCTCCCTTACAGTAATGAAGCTAACAAAAATTCTATCAAGTGCATATCATGCCTAACTTTATTGGATCATAACATATCAGGTTATTGGGTTTGGGTTATATTAATCTGCAGATGCTCTGGTTTAAGATCAGACCAAACTTTTTTATGGAGCAGTTTTTGAGCCACCATAAAGACCAAAGTGTGACCTGCAACAGACTTGTTTTTAGCCTAGCCAATGGCTGGAAATGCCTTTTGCTGTAGTTGTTGAGTCACTTGTGACTCCTACCGGCTGGAGGAGTCAGGAGTCAGCAGTCGATGGCGATAAAAAAGGCGTTGTAAAATAGGTATTTCAACAATTGTGAATCACTGCAACTACAAGAGGTCCTCGAACATATAATCATACATGTACACAAAAAATATTAGGCTGATGAGTCCAGTTGTATGCAAGATTAGCTGTGGACAGATACACACACACACACACACACACACACATGGACACACGGACACACACGACCAAACACATAATCTCCTCAAGGCTTACGCCTGGCAGAGATAATTATGGCACGTTTCTTCAGGGGACATTGCTTGAGGAAATGCTGTAAGACGCCCATGGGAACCGGCAGTCATCAATCACACATAGTGTGGTTGGGGGTGTTGTGGTGGCCCTGAGGACTTGGGTCTGCACAGCAGCCAGTAATCTAAATGGTGACACTGAGCTCCATGGCCCCCATGGGGCTGCCCGCTCTGTCGCCTGCAAAGAAAACAGATCAGGGGAGAGGGATCAAGGCTTGTTTTCTCCCTTTTCTAGGTCATTATTTATTATGTGAAATATCAACGTCCTTGGCTGCTGCATGGGATCTTCTTCCCCCCAATTGACAGATCTCATTATAAGATAAACGTGACAAAGATAGCTCATAATGCTTCAGAGAAATGTAACACCATTAGCGGGTCATTGTCATCGTTCTAATGTGTCCTTTTAAGCCGCTTAGTGAACTGGTGCTGAAGTGTGATACAGGGATTAACCTATCAGAGAGTTGCTGCGGAGGAGTTGAGCCGCCATTGATGGAAATTTTTGGACGTGTGGCGATATCTTCCCAGGCGCTACGCAGAGTCATGGTGGAGCATGATTCCTAAACATACAGAGGTTTCTGGGATACGGGGGATGATGTCTTGAGGGTATAGGCATGCACTGGGGGTGGCATATACTTGCTGTGTTTATTCCTTATAGTGTTGCAGTGAAGGGAATGCTTAGCATCAAAGTGTATGGATACTTTTTTCCCCCCTTGTATGTGTCTGGAAATGATTTTTGTAATTTATTTTTACACATTACCTACTGCAGGTTGCTTACAGTGACACTGCAACAATTATCTTCATTACAGAGCAAGCACTGGCAGTCGCACATGAAGAATATAAATCTTACTAGATGGGAAAACTACATCTCATTTCTAGGACAACCCTCTATTAAAGAATGCGGTTTTAATGAGTTGACAGAACTGATATACTGAGGTTGAACGTCTGCCTGAGTGAATTAATGAGTGAATTTCACATTTGAGTTGTGGAAATGACTTCAAAATGTGAATGACAGCAAATGCTTCCAGGGTTAAATGGTTATTTATGAAGCCATTGCTTAATTCTAACGTACAGTAGAACCATCTGCAGTCATAAGGACACATCGTTATCATTCAGTCATTCATTGTGCTTTTGGTGACTGTTAGCCGACACAATTTCACTGATCAGTTTCACGACCTCATCAATCATTCTATTAGCGCTCAGCATCACATTAACATCGTATTAAAGTTAGTGAGCAACACAATAGATGCGTGTTAATGATGACAACATACAATAGCTGGCGTATTATTTGTGGTGCACATTGATGCACACACAGACACACACACACATACACACACACTTGACAAATATTCTGAGAAGTCTATTCATGTTCTCATGTAAGCTTGTATGGACTGAAAATCTGTTCACTTCAAAAGATTTTTTTACGATAGTCATGGAAAAATGTGAAAACTCGGCAGTAAACCCGGGAAATTAGAGCATCATGATGTTGAGTGTATATAATGTGAGATATTCCAGTCAAATTTAAGAGCTAAGACATTTAAGCCAAGCTTCACTATTGCATTTTTTAATTTCATGGCTCAGCAGGAATTATCAAAGCTTTTTGATTACATTTTCATATGACCTTGATCTCAAAGGGCAGAGCAATCAATACAATAGCCATTAGCATCCCAGTAATTGTTAGTGAAATAGTAATCATTTCTCAGGCCCCAGAATCTCTTTTAGCTTCTTATTTATTTATTGGGCATATGGAGGGAGAACAGGGCTGCTAGTCGAGATGGATGTGATGAATAGAGCCCCGAGATGCAAATTAAAATGTTTGTAATTAAACCCACTGATCATAATGGCTTTTTTTGCTGCAGTCTTGCTGGTTCTAACTGCAACAGAAAACAGATTTTGATGATGCAATTTTTAAAATTTAAGCCAGAAATGTTGCTCTTTGTGTCCTCTATAAGTCTTTTTGTGTGTTAGCATTGCAGTCCAAAAGCAGGATTGGCACATGGTATACTGGGGCCATCTTGTTTACGTACGAACATCAGACAACATGTAAAACGGCAAATGCACCAAATCACAACGCAGTAGTCAGAGTAATGGGACTATTTATTCAGCTTTGTTAGGAGAAGAGGTCATGTGATCGGGGGATAGTAATTATAGCATACGCTTAATTACATTAGCAACCTCCTGTCTTTTCATATTATCTCTGACGCAAAAAAACACAGAGAGAGATTTGATTATGTTAATAAGCAGCGTTTTATACATGGTAATGGAGGCCTAGTTCAAAGCCATTAGTGCTATGAGGAATATCCATTTGAGTGTCGGAGCTCTCGAACGCAGCTCGGCTCAAAGTGCACATTGTTTAATGGTATTGATCAACGGTCTAGCGAGCTCCAGGGCTTTTGCTCATTACTGTGTCTTATTCATGCTTTCTTGGTTAATGATGCCCATACAGCAATTACTGACACAGCCATTCAGATGATCTAAGAGAGAAATCATAATCATAAAAAGATGGAAGAGAAACAGAAGAAAAAAGAATCATGTCATTATCTAGGTGAAAAAAAAACTGCTCATTGAATGGAAACATGTCAGGTTTTCAAGTACATTGACTTCAGAAAAATCTCCATTAACTTTTCTCATAGTTGAATCTAGTGTAGAGTCCTAATTTTGATTTTCTTTACACAATTAAGAATAACCTTCTTATAAGGTGAGATAAGCATATATTTCCAATACGAATAAACTTGATTTAAGAGCTGGTTTTTAAAAGGCATTTGTAGTCTTTAGAGTGGACTGATTTCTCTTTTTCTGCCCTCTTTTTTATGCTTATCTCAATTGCAGGCTTATTTTTCATTGTCTGCAATCAGAACTTGTTCTCTGTTTTGAATGGTATTAGCTTAAATTACAAGCAGGAATTTGTAAGGTGTAGTATTAAATGGTGGTGTTTGCAAAGATATCTGATCGAACATTAGTAAAGCAGCATTTTGTCTAAATAGTTGTGGAATTCATGTTTGCACATTGCTAAGATAACATTTTAGTTACCCTCTTAATGGGATATTGACAGACAGCTGACCTACTGAAATATACACATAGTTGAATAGCAAGTGGATCTGTTCGTGGGTGATGATGTTTATTCATATTTAAAGTAGCTTTTCCTTTATGCCTGCTTTGTTAGTCCATATATAAATAGACTAAATACCCATTAAGTAATACATAACATAAACAAGTTTTCACAGAAGTCTATTTTTTTCTACTCTATCTGTGATCTTACAATTAAAGTGAGAATACAGTCTATTGAGTCATATTTTCAGCTCATTGGGGCCTTACAATACAAATAATACAATCTAAGCTGATACAGAGCTTGGTCAGTTTCAGAATCAACCCTACTCCTCTGACATAGTCTCTGTCTGTCTATCTTGCTTTCACTGTCTGTCCCTCTTTCTCTCAACCCCCCCTCCCTCCTCCCCGCCCTCTTCCCATCTCTCCCTATCAATGAGGCGGCAGACATCCCAGACCTGCTCAGTCAACTGCTTCAAGATTTATTCTTTGTAACAAATCTGCAACAGCTGGAGAGCCGGGAAATGCATGTAAACTTTGTGTGTGTAATTTGGTGACAAGTCAGGCTTAATCAAGCTCCCAGTGGCTGGATGAGAGGAGCGCAGGGGAGCGGCATATGGGGAGCTGAGTGGTGAACAGGCAGTGGGCAGGGAGGGAGACACAAAGCTCTGTTCATGTGCATTAACATGCTGTACAGTAGCAGTAGCAGGCACACAGACAGTCAGTATTCAGCCAACCCCATCCCTAGTGTACAGGTATTGCACTGGCTACATCCATATTGACAAATATTTTTATGTTGTTTATAACAGCATATACAACTGAACATTTGACAAACATACGGACATGTTTATTCAGGGAGGGGATTTTTTCTTGTTAATGTAGTGAGCATAATCAGAGGCTCAAATCCCTGTCACTTGCTAGTGGTGCAGAAATAGAACTGAAATGGCAAAGAGTACCTGTAAAAATGATCAATTGTTATTCTGCTCAATAAATACGAAATGATTTATAAAGAATATGAACCAACCAAATGCTATATTTCCCCAATAAGCACTGAATAGCATACCATAGTAATCTGCAACCTACCAACCTACTGTAGTGAGCACTACCTGAGTTTATCGAGCATCCGTTTCCTGTATTATCATCCGTAGACAATTTTCCTCACATGGCCAAAATGACATAACTAATTTTCTTTGGTAAATGATATGGGTAGTAGGAACATAATGTCACCTGGGTTATATTTTTTAATCAAGATACTGTACCAAGTAAGTAAGTATATTGAACATTTCCACAAAATGCTAACAGTACATTAAATATACCTGTAAAATGTTCACTGTCAATGTGTTTAATGTTTTTCTCTTCAATATCTGGTCCTGGCAACTGAAGCATGATTTGCATTTTTTATGGTTATGTTTAAACAACTCAAAGCACTTCATGCAGGTTAGGGAAATTTTGTCGTTGGAAGTTGGAAGCGCTTAACCATAAACATAGTCTTTCCCTAAACTTGCTGTACAGTACTAAACTTAACCAGTTTATTAGCCTAAACCTAGAAACATGTTGATTTCAGTGCTTCACACATCCATTAACTAACACCTCCCTATGATGTCAACATAAGGATGTCACACTGCAAATGGAAAATTATCATGTCTGGCTAACCAGCTGACTACCTACAGTAGAAACCTAGATTTACGTCCAAGACCACTTAGCTTGTCAATATTTAAATTAGTTTGTGAGGTTACAGTTTTAGGTTTAAAAAAGCCCCATTCATGATTAGCACATGCACTGTGTAGTATTTCCCCACTGATGTCAGAGTTTAGGGTAATGCTAGCATCCCCTTCCTGGTCTTTATTGGATTTGGGGAAGTTTACAGTGCAACAGCCACAGCCAACCATAGCGTTACGTTTGCCAAACACATCTGTTAGTCCCCAATCTTAAAGGCCCTTTTTCTTGAAATGTTAAATGAAAAGGGAAAGTGAAAACATACTATTTTAAAATACAAACAAGTATGTGAGCAAAATTGCCAGTTGCCAGCTAGAAATGATAACCCTGCTTTCATCTACCTCTGTCCAGAGCTCTGTTGAAAACACGTTGAAAAAAAAATGTACTAAGAATTGAGAATGGTAAATATACCACCGTATGACTGTAAACTGCAAATGTGTTATATGACAGCAGTAAGCTTAACAGGCGTAGCAGTGGAAAATAAGGGGGCCTGATTTACCACATGGTCAAATATCATTGAATAATTGCAGTTATGTTTCCTCTAAAAGGTATGTAGCAATTTAACAAGTAGTCTATAAACATATTTTGTAGAAGACAGGGTTCGGCCATCACATCATTCAGAAGAGGCTGAGCAGCATGGTAACGTGACCTAACACATCAACATACATGGAAGCCATTGGTGATGTCCTTGCCCCTGGTCCGTTGTATGAGTGACACACTAACACACACACAATGACCACAAGCTCCAGCATCGGGCCACTCAGGGAGCTTAATGTTAATGACAGGGTCTGTAGCTGAACTGAACTGTACAGCTGAGCCCAGCTGCCCTGCGCAGCTGCAACACATGATGGAGAAAAGAAAGAGGAAAAGGAAGAATTAGAGGAGATAGATAAATAGGAAGGGAGAGAGGAGTGTAGAGATGTATGTAATAGATTAGAGAAAGTGACAAAAGAAAAAATAACAGTAAAAGAACGAAAGCAAAGTGGAGGCGATAGAGTGGGCGGCAGATTGAAATGTTTGTGTGTTTAGAGGGACAGTAATAGGCAGGGACAGTCAACATGCTATTGCAAGGTCAGAGCAGCATTGCAACAGAGAGAAAGAATAACGGAATAAAGAATAGTTCATTCATTCGTTCTTCATATAGAAACCGTGGTCTCTCAACTTAAAGGTCCCTTTCGAAACATCTATCTACATTTTTGTGTTGTGTCTCATCAGTAACCTGTTTATGTCTCTACACTGAGTCAGTTGAAAAGAGTTATTGTGTGTTCCTCATGGTTCAAGGCATGTCGTTAGGAAGTGCATTTGCTGTACCCTTGGAGTTATCTTTTTTAATAAAGGAACCCTTGGTTGTATTCTGAACACTATGTACAAAATGGCGGTAACCATGGTTACGCAATTAAATGAAATGAGACCTTTGGTTGTGGCTGATTGTTACAAAGGAAGACTGAATTAGATCCACTATTAACTTTGGAATGGCCGCCATAAAAGCGATTCAGAAAGTGTGAAACCTTGAAACATATGTACGTAAACACCATTTAACTTTTCTTGAATAGAAACAAGCTTTAACTAGGAGAATAAGGAGAATGGCGTAAAGAGGGGTAGATTAGGTGAATACAGTGTGTGAGGTTGGGCGGATGTACGTGTGTTTTGTCATGATGCATTATAGTTTCTCCTCAGGAACACATGGCAAGGTATTTACCAAGCCATCTGCTAAAATCGCCTAGCTGAATTGAGCTGACGTCCAGTTGCTAAGGAAATGGATGCTTTTCAAAGGGGCCAACCAGTGTTGCACACCTGTCAGTGTAAAAGGACCCAGTCTCTCTCTCTCTCTCTCTCTCTCTCTCTCTGGCTCTCTCTCTCCCTCTTTCCTCATCTCTTTATGCTTGTGTGTCTGAAGCTCATCAGTCACATACTCTGGTCAGATGTGATGAGTGTTATTCCCTCAAAGAATAATCACTATTATCTAGTTTTTGTGATTCACGCCTGTATGTTTGCTTGTATTCTGTATTTCAAGTGCAAACCTTTACTGTTGGAAGTGCTGATTTTACACTAAAGCTAATAAGTGAGCTGACTTAGATCAGCACTGTGAGAAACATGACAAATACTGGCTCAGAAGTGCAAGTAAAAAAAGGAGCATGATGCACTTCAGCACAGTTGGGGCACGTCAACGAGCAGGTGGTTATGATTGCTTTAGTGTCACAATCCCACGGCCTGCGGCTAGTCACTTTTCCCAGAAGAAGTTAATGCAGTTGGAGAAGTGTGTCCGGGGCTTGTGATGAGTTTCAGAGAACATGGCTGCGGGGCAGGGCATGACCTTCGGAGAGAAGCTTTGTCATCTCGGCCTGAGCATGGCGTCCCTGTCTGGGTGACACCTATAAAGGTCACTACAGGGGCAGACTTCTGGTCATAAATCAACAAGGTAACTTGGGATGTGGTGTCCTTTTGGTCCCAATTCCACTGTCCTGCTTGGGCCTTGCCCTAGATTCAAGAGGAGAAATGATATCATACAAGATGGAGCGTTCCAACATAAATGAAAGCTTCAAATACATCTTTCCCCTGAAAGCTTGGAGTGATGTGATCCCGTGCCAAGAGCAGAAAGCTTTATGCAGAAGCTGCTTGAATTATTGGTGCAAATGCTATGAATATTTCTTATGTAAAGTACATGGATATTTCTTTGAATTAAATATTTAAACATAGTGTACAAAATGGTACAAGTGCTGGAAGAGATATAATTCTCTTTTTATTTTACAGTTCATCTCATTCAACTCATTCAACACCCACTATGCTCTGAAATAAAAAGCTAAAGCTGTTACCTGTACTGACCATCACATTTTAAGCTCCTTGATAGCATCAACGGTGATAACCTGGTTCACATCCTTGTAACCTAGCTACATATGGGGAACATCTGAGAGCAAGATCAAGAGATTTTGCTTCACCTTTGTACTTACAATCAGCTTTTGTATCCTACACTCACTACAGTATATTATTACTTTACCATAACAGGACCATCAACCTTCCATTAGTGAAATATTAATATGCATCTCAGAGAGATAATTGCCCTCACGGCTCTCATCACCCAGACGCCATGTGAACTTAGAAACAATCCCTCCTGTCTGTCCACAGAACAAAAGAGCCTTGGATGGAGGAGGAACATCTTCATTTCCCTCACAGAATACATTAGGCCTGTAAGTGGGCTTGGTTATTGCCGATGCCTGCGTTTGCGTCGGGCACCTGGGATTCTCCAGACCTGTTTGATGTGGCCCTTTTCAAGCACTCTGATCATCCTGTTAAATTGCGGCTAATGGACAGGGCCTGCCACTCGGCGAGGCGCAGACAACGGGGGGACAATTTAGTGACACGCACACACCTGTCCTTTGTAGTTGAGCGAGACATTGTGTGCACAGGCGCATTAGTCTCTGCGGTGCTCATACAGGCACTTTGTGAGCTGCAGTGTAGCCAGAGTTGCCATTTAGGCCTGAATAACCCCAGGTGCCATTACCTTGGGTACCTGGGTATCACATATACACACACACGTACACACAAACACACACTCTGACCAAACAATTCACAGCCAGTGGGGGTGGAGGGGTGCTTATACATATGCTTGTGTGTGTTATATGTTGTGTGACATTATGTGTTATGTGTGGCTGTGTATGTGTGCGTGCACTCAGTGGACTGTCTTTTTCACCAGGGGGTAGGGCTGATGCATAGCTGCACCTGTCCCTTCAATGGAATCCCCTCAATAGAGAATAATAGATTGGGGGGGGGGGGGCATTGGGCTAGGGGTATTGCGGAGACTGAGCGTGTTTTCCACTGTAACATATTGGTTCATGCCAAAAAAAAATCTTCATAAATAAAAAAAAAATGTTAACAATTACCTGTTTTGTTTTAATAGTTTCCCAGTTTTCTTTCATAATCTGCAAGTCCTCACTATTGGTTTATTGTGGTTTTGGTGATTAGGGTTTGTATTCTGGAGAAGTGAGTGTGTTAAAATGTCCAAAGCGGTTTTAATGCTCAATAACTTTTTTTCCTATTTGATATTTTGGGTCAAAATTATGATAATCTTAATGAAACTATGTATTAAGTAATTTTTAAGTGTTAACCTGAGTCTCTGTCATGTTAAATAAGCTTATTTTTGGTTCTAAATGTTTTCAAAGTACTGCAGCAGTGACATTTCTACTAATTTGCAAAACCTTTTCTAGAGCAGAATCTCTTCTTTGTTCCTAATCAGTAACAATCTTTTTAAATTAAAAGGAAATAATACATTATTATTATTCAACATCCAAACAATGAAAATGAAGACCCGAGTAAGGAAAACTGCTCATATGAACGCCTCATACTTTTCTGAAGTATGCTGGAACAAATAACTGAGCAGGTAACTGAGCAGAACCTTTGAGAAATGTCCGAGGCTTGGCTCCAAACCAAGCCCATATTGAATGGCACCTAACAGTTTTAAATCAAGTCTGTGTGCCCAGCATCTGATGTGGGAGGGACTGGGAAAGGCTTTCTGTGAGCGCACCGGGAGATTTTTATATTTGAGCTTAGTATGTGTGTGTGCATGAGTGTGTGTGTTTGTGTTTGTGTGGACAATGACAGTAACTGTTGTGCCAGAGGAACTGATGAGCAGGTGGTCTGAGTGGGATTCAGCATACTCTCTCTCCCTCCTATTCACACTAGTACTCATCTCTCTCTGCTTCTGTATTCACGCGTGTGTATCTGTCTGTCTCTCAGGCGGTCTCACTCTCTTTTTCTGCTTTTCTTGTTTTATTCATTTTTTGTTTGTTATATGTGAATCATCGTTTAGTGTAGTGGGCTTGGGCTGAGCAGAAAGTAATGCAACTTACTTTGGAAAAATGCTAGAAATATGATTGAGGGGGTCCTGCTTTCAATGGGAATAAATGAGGAAGAGATTTTTCCACTCAGGCCATAAGAATACTAAATAAATATATGTGCTTTCATATATATATTTATGTACTGTTTTACTGTAATGGAGCCTCCCAGTATTTCACACGATTGTACTTGTATAATTGGAGTGACATCTTGAATCTTGAATCCTGAAAATGACGAATGATTAAATTGAGTAAATCTATATGAAAGGGACATGACATTCAATATGGGAGTTTTGACACCTGCGCTTGAATGTATCTTTGATGTTTCAATGAATAAATCATTACAGGAACTCTCCTCTTCTATTACAAAGCCAGTGCAATGTTACATGACTCAGAGGATTCTGGACAATACCCTTCACCCCCACCCCCCCACTCCCTCACATACACACATGCACATACATGCATACTTTACATACCATCACTAACCAGATGTCTGTGTCTATTGATTGGTTCAGTGACATGGTTCAGTGACGTTCCATCTAGCTGATGTGTCCACACGCACGCACGCGCACACACACACACACAACACATGTCCACATGCACGCATATATACACACTCGAGCAACTCAGGATAATACACTGTACGGTGTGCATGGCACCATTCATGGTAGGTCTAATGTGACCCATATGTTCCTGGCGCTTTGTTGACCTGTTTTGGACAGTGACCCAGTGTTGAGTATCAGCTCCATTCAGAGGATCAGGTTGTGGGTGTTCATCTACAGCTGCAAGTGTCCCATGTCTTCCTTCCTCTCATTCTGGGTCACGCTACAAATTCAGAAAAGACAATGTTCAAATTGAACCTCTATTTTTAATAGTGATTAAAAAAAAAAGTTTCTTACTTACTTCTTAAGCAAAAATACCCCAAAATTTCCCAGTTCCAGCTCCTCAGTTGTGGAGATTTGGTACTTTTCTTTGTTTTATATGATAATAAACTGGATATGTTTGGGTTTTTGGACATTTAATTATGTAACTATAGGGTGTGAGAAAGTGTGATGTGTAATTCTTTTACTTTTTTCTTACATTTATATACAAAATGGTTAATCTATCAATCAAGACAATAATCTGCAGATTCATCAAAGTATTAAAATAATCATGAGCTACAGCTCAAGTTGGCACCAGTTGTCTGATTTTCCAGTATGTGTCTGTGTTGATGATATTGGTCATGAATGATATGCAGAAAAATAAATTCACATGATATATATGTGACAGATTCTAGCTGCGCCCTGTCGGTACTGATGACTGAGCAAGATGTGAGCTGAGTAATGTAGACAGTTAATGACTGACGTGTCATTAATTATAAATAATAGAGGTGAGCTTTCTGCTGGCCCATGACAAACATTCCTGCAGAAACACTGAAGTGCATGGCTCTCTACCATTGTGTCTGTTTCTTCACTTTATGGGATGTGAAAGATTATTACAGTGTGTTTATAAGAGCAACCCGTTTTTCCATTTTTTTTTCTGTATCCCTGAGACTTGTGTCAGCCTAAGGCAAGAAAAAAAGCTATCCAGTTTTAAATATGCAAATATTTTAGGAATTAGGGGGTTGATTTGAATAATGATGTGAAACGATGAACTCATTTTTGCTGGAGAGGAAGAGACATGGTTACTGTGGTCCACTGTCCTTTCTCATTAGCCACAGCACATCAAGCCTGCAGTAGCTGTGTGTGTATTTATGAGTGTGTGTTTGGATGTGTAGTACAAACCCTCAGTCTTTCTTCATGGCTCTTTAATTAAGGAGTATTTTTCTGCATTTTTGTCAGCTCTTTATCAGTTATGGCACCACAACTGAAACCTCCAAACCAAGGAGAGGGACGGGTGAAGGGAGGAAGATAAACAGTGAAACCGCAGACTGGACGGTGGATGTACAAATTCATCTGAATCATAATCTTCTTTTTTTTTGTTCTATCTCCTACTTTAATCTCACATGAAATCTGCTACTGCAGCACTGCTTCATCATTTATGCCTTTACACTCTCAGCAAATATTTAATTGAAAGCTTCAGTCAGATGATCTTTGTAAATAATACTTTTTAATAGGACTAGAAAGTGTGAGAGAATTTATCGTTCATGTTTTGATACATGACTGTAATCTGCTGATAATTTCCATCAGGGCTCGGGTACTTGTTAATATTTATTGGCTGTTTTGTTAAGTCGTAAACCGTAGATCAATAAAGGGTGCACTTAAGGAAATGAGATAAAGGATTTACTTTTATTGGTATTGATTATGAAGTCTGCAATAGAGAGAGAAAGAAAGAGAGAGAATGGTCTCAGCATTACCTTTGTGAGAAAAGAGGGTGGCAGAAGAGCTGATTTGACTGTTTAGCTGTTAAAATATTATTTTATACAGTTTCAACAATTTTTTTTGTGCACAACCAAACAGAAGAAGTACAGAGCAGGTTTTTGTTTCTTTGTCATATGAAGAATATTTTTTGTTCCATGTAACAGTAGAATTCTGAAGCGTGACTTCTTCAGATGGGGACTTTCATAAGAATTTATATTGTGGCCCACATGTAATAAGAAAGAGAAACTTGGCACACCCGGTATGTGTGTGTGTGTGTGTGTGTATTTGTGATTATTGTGTGAAGTGAGCTGTGAGTAGGTGTTGTCCATTGACCAGTACATAGCAAGCCATGCCTTAGCAGGTGTGGGATGCTACGTGGGCTAACTGAAGTCCCTCAGCCAGCCTGTTAGCCAGCCAGTCAACCACTCACTCAGTCCTCCAGGCAGCCGGGCAGGCAGGCACAGAGAGAGGCAGAACACAGCTGTCTGAGCAGGCCTCCATTATCCAACACCATCTATTGATTCACCCTGTGGGATTTTTCCTCTTTGGCATGGGATCATCTGTGAACACACACCAGCACACTAACATGCAACCCTGCATACAGACACAGACATGTAAACGGACAAATGCACACTTTCACACATGCACAGATGCAACACATTTAAAAACAGAACACACACATTTCCACCGCCATGGGCTCAGATCGATAGCCGGGGGGGGGGGGGGGGGGGGATCTGGGACCTTTTTTATGTTTCTTATATATTTATTTATTATTTTATGGTCTTCTGACATTGGGGAGTACCCCCCTTCACTCTGCTGGGTGCTGCTGCTGTGCTGTTGTGTTGTCTCTAATTATAGAGAATGGCAGTGGGCAAGGACCCATAAAGAATATCTCTGACGCTATAATTACTTTGGCTGCTTGCAAAAGGACTCAGATAGTGTCAATAAAATTAACAAATGATTTGGGTTTTAATTTTGTCTGGTTGCTTCTGTTGTTTTTATATTTTGTCATTTCTCCCCTTTTAAATCAGGCTAATTTTGCTTCCCAGTTCTATTTTTCTGATCATTTTAATTGTTTCTTTGATGAGAAATTCATAGTTTTCAAAAGGAGATATGAATCCATTGCTGTAGATTATAACATTCAGCACAAAGATGATGTTATTAAACAACGCATCGCACAGAACCAACAAAAAATGAAAACAACAGGTTTGCATCTTTATCCTCCTAATGATCAAACGAATAAGCATCTTAATCAGTGAGTGTACACAAACAAACCAACAGATACAGTATGAGCAAGTGTAAACTCCAGATGATCATATGATTAATGTATTCGTCCTATGCACGCACTCTTCATTATTATTGCCAATAAATAATGCATGAGCCCCAGCCTTTGTTTATGGTAAGATGTAATGCCAACCCAGTCTCACATCAAAATGTGTAATAGCTACGTTGGTTCACAGCGCAAAACATTAGTTTCACAATAATGACTTTAAAATGTGAGATGCTTACGTTTTTTTTTTGGGGCCTATTTTTTTCTATTGGCCTGTGTCCATGTCACGTGACACAGTCTGTCTGTGGGAAAAAAGGCTGACACTCCTTTAATTTTGAGTGGAAAATTCAATTAAATATAAAATTTATTTGTATATCACCAAAGCAGTTCAATGTGCTATGAAAAAAATATCAAATAAAACAGCAAAAATGTGCAAATAAACAGAAACATCCATCCCTATATACACATAAAAACACAAACATATACACATGCAAACAAATACTACACAAATATGGTGTGTTCCTTTAAGAAAATTCTCAAGTCGAAAGGAAGGTCTTTAGCTTGGTTTTGGAAGAGCACTGTTGGAGCAAGTCTAATAAAATGCAATATTTTAAGATAATTTTGGAATTAAAATGCATTTTGATAACATTTCTATTGAGAAATGCATTTTGTTTTCATAATCTTCATTCAGTGATTGTGATGTTTAGTTTGTTAGTTATTACAAAGATTCTTGCAGGCTTTCTATCGTTGCTATGGTGGTTGCTATGGATGCTGCTATGGACGCTGCTATCACTGAAACCACATAGTTGCATGTTGTTTGAGCTTAGTATGTATATATCTTTGCATTGTGTAGTTATCTGAGCTGTTATGATATTTGTGTTATTTTATGTAACTGTTTGACGATGTTCTTCCAGTGAGAAACATAGTTTTTAGAGCACTCCAGGGAAGAATTGAATTTGAAATTCAAGTTTTACAATTGGCTGACTGGATGACCAATCACCCACATATTTTCCCCACTGTCACTGTGTTAAGGTCACTGTATCTTTTAATGATATATTTAACTTTTCTCACCGTCCGACTGCAACCCGAATCCAAATGCCACTATCTCTGTTAAGAAAAGGTGTTTTATAGCCTGTGATTGTAAAATGTGAAGTTTCGTACAAATTACACAATGCAAAGACAATGATTCAAACATAGAAGATACATTGTTTCAGTCGTAGCAGCAATCATAACAACCACCAAAGCAATGATAGAAAGCCTGAAAAAATCTAAAAGCAAACTAATACGTTTTGCGCTGTGGAACAACATAGCTATAACACATTTTGATGTGAGACTGGGTTGCTAATGCATGGTCCTGAGTATTATGCCTTCATGCCAAGAAAGGCTTCTCAATACATTATGCTTTTCCATCCTCTCCTCCCTCCTCCTTGCCTCTTACTGAATGTATACAGTTTGTCTCACTGCTCTCGTTTCTCTACTACTCTGCACTTACAGTGCTGGCAGCACGCTAAACAAGGCTTTGAAAGGTTGAAAAAAAGTTAATGAATAATAACAGCTGTTAATCTCTGATGGAAAACATCTTTTCATATGAAAATCTCCAGGTTGATCTCACAATCCACCACATTGTCAATCTGGAATATGGAGGCCCTATACCCTGTATACCCTGTAATCTGCTCTTAATCCCCCAACCCCTCCCCTCGCACAATATCCTCAACAGCAGCTGTTTAGCGTGCTCCGCTTGTTTTCATCACTATGGATTGTCTTTGAATATCACTCTAATATTTAAAGTGTCTCTCTCCTGAGATTGTCTCCGGAGATGATAGGACAACCATTTAGGGCTATTGTACAGAAGGAATGTGTACTTGGCCAGCCTGTATCTAATTTGGAAATTATAGTGATTACGAGCTAAATATAAAAACCCGGGATTTTGAGGCTGTAAGAGGCCTGCAGCGAAGGCTTACTGTATTGTTTGCCAGATGCGCATTCACACACACAGACATACACACACACACACACATAAGCACGCACAAACACGCACACACAATGGAGGAAAAAGCCGTCTGATGCGCTAAGTGCTGTTGTATTCTGTCGAGTGCGTGTCAGCCTCCGTCTCCGCTGTCCTCTCTCCTCGCTCTTGTTCTTTCTCGGTCGGTCGGTCTATCTGAGCGGAGGGAAACATTTGGAGCAGGCCCGCTAAAAGCCTGCGAGCAGGGATGCAGGGAGCCTCCTCAGGCTCTTAGTTCACTCTGGACTTTAAATGGAGCCACACACATGATGGCTAACAGATGTTAGCCAGATTACACGCAACATGGGCCCAACCTCGCCTCAACTGCCACTGTCTGTTTGCCTCCACTCAAACGCTCCAGGTTGGAGTCCTCCCCCTTCTCTATCTGCTTCTCTGTCACATCCAGTGGTTATAGGGTGATCTGCAGGGTCATGAATGCTGTCTAGTAGACCCCTGGTGGCCTGTTCTGAGGGTATATATATATATATATATATATATACATACATATATACGTGTGTGTGTGTGTGTGTGTGTGCGTGAGGGGTTGTATTGTTGGGAAAAGGGGAGCGTGACGAGAGTCTGCTGTGGATATAATTAATAGGCCACATGCGGCTGCACCAAATGTGTCACAGTGAGGGGAAATCAATCGATGGAGTCTGCCGGAATAAAGGGTGTGTGTGTGTGTGTGTGTGTGATGGGGGTAGTTAATGGGAGGGTGGAGGGGGAGGGGCAGGAGAGGAAGGTGGAGAAGGAAAGAAGAGCAGGACCCAGAAGAAAATGAAAGAAAGCCAGACACAGGGAGAAAGATGGGGAAGAGCCATGGGAAAAGGGGAAGAGGGACACCGGAGGGGAGTGGAGGAGTAAGAATATGTTGCAGAGGTAAAGGGGAGGGAGGTCTGAATCTCCTATCTCAGCTGGATAGAAATCATAGCCTTCAGCTATATCCTGCTGAGACATTTGACATGGAAATTCATGACCATGTCAATATATGAACATAACGTGGATCTAACACATACATCACAAGAAACTCCCCAGCTACATATTTAGCAGCTGCTTTTATCCAATCTGATTCAAGTTACTGTGAGCTCATACATTTTGTATCGAAGACACAAGCAGAATCAAACCATTGTTGCTGTTCTTAAGCAGATATGGCCAGTGTTATGGAACTAATCACGCCAAATTTAGGATACCTAAATGCAGTAGTGGCAATACTTTGGACTCACCACCCAAGTAGCGAGATATCCTGCCTTCTCAGGGCCCAAAACTCTGCAGTTGGCCTGTTTTTAAAGAGTGCATATCTAAGTTTGAAGGCAGGGGAGGAAATCAATGGAGATAAGAGTTGGATAGAGAGCTGTGTGTTGAACAGGCTGGCAGCAGACTGAGAGAAGCAGCCTGTCACCAGCTGCAGGGCCCTCTTTGTGTGATAGTGTGTATGTGTGTGTGTGTGTGTGTGTGGGACACAGGGACACATCTAGGCACAGTCACTGATAGTGCTGCCAGGCGCCAGACACCCATAGATGAGACAGGGGGCGTTATCGCAGTCTGCTGCTGCTGTTGCCCTTGGAACGTTAAGTCATGTGGGTGTAGGTACACACACAAACACATGTGCATGCACATCCATACACTGACATGTATATAATGCATATCAGACTAATGCACAATCTTGTATATGCACAAAGATGAGCTGAACTTCAGTTCCTCCTGCATTGGTAAACTGTCTGTCTATGAGCAGGGGACGCATTTATCCACTAAATTATTGAGTGTAATATGCACTCTGGGCCTAAAACATTAAAGGATGAATAATATCAGCTCAGCCATGGAGATTTTATTTTGAAACGTTTACTGCATCAGACAGATCAAGACAGCGATTTAAATATGAAGCTTAAAGCTTAAATTAATCTGTATTTAGAAATTTCATTTATAACCGGCTTCTGTAGACGGACTCGCTGGAGTGAAATGTGTCCTGAACATGCTCCACAGTTTCAATCTTTTATTTTTACTTTAAAAAGACACTCAAAACCTCTTCATAAACAAACGAAGAGGACGCGAACAGCAGCGTCAAGCTAACAGTAAAGATGAAGCTAGCGTTAACCCACTCCCCCAACAAGATGCCGCTGACACACTGACTTTGGAAGATGACTGTTAACACTCTGATATCACACCACCTCCTTGGGCATAGAAAATGATCCTTGACCTTGGTTCTGTTCAGCAAAAAGTAAAAGGGACATCGACCAACAATTCAAGCCACAACTATCAAGACTGAATCAGAGCTGTCCAGCCTTGCCACTCGCATCAACCAAACCAAGCAGCGTATATCCGATGTGGAAAATCTACTCTCCCCGATTTCAGCAAACCACACAACACTCAAATCCTTGAGAAATGAACTATCCCAGAAAGTGGACTGTTTAGAGAATTATTCATGGAGGAATAATCTATGGATCATCAACATCTTGGAAAACATGGAAGAAACAAACATAAAATCCTTCACCACTGACCTGTTCAAAGACATCCTTCAGATCCCTGATGACCAACCGGCTCCAGAGTTGGAACGGGTACACAGGCTGGGCTCACAGTGAGGACAGAACGAAAAACCACACACAATCTTGCTGAAACTGCTCCGGTTTGAAGATAAAGAAAGGATCCTCAGAGCCTCATGGAAGAACAAAGAACTACCTTTCAAGTCCAAAAAAGTCCTCATATTCGAGGATTATTCAGCAGCTGTGTCACAGAAAAAAAAGAATCATCACCTGCATCATCAGAACATCTCTTTCGAATTGTTATTCCCGGCCTGACTTATTGTCAAGAAAAGGATGGACACATACAGCTACGACGCACTGACCAAAGCCAAAAATGAATCTGAATGGATTCAACATGAGATCTATGGTCTGTAACTAAATTAGTGTATTTTTTCTCCCAGTAAATTTGGGCCCTGAACCCGAATAATTGTGATACACATTTCTCTAGTTAATTTGAGCCCTTGAACATTTTCTGAATAACATAATGCAGGTTCAAATGAATGTATGTAATGTATTGAAAGGTGTCTTTGTTTTGTTTTTAGTTGCTCATGCCATTAACAAGCTACTGTTATATGAAGAAAATATGTAAAATGTAGTTATTTTACTTTTTCATTTTGAAAAGCAACGACATATTATTTGAACAGTAGTTCAGAGGTAGTTCAGAGGTGTTTTTCATTTCTGTAATACTGGAGATGCATTTAGGTTGACTTGTCCACATTGTGGCACTGCTACTGGACATTTTTCATTTTCTTTTGGAACTGGTTTGTCCATTTTGTGATAGCCTTGTTCATTTGATATAGTTTTTTTCTCTTGCACAGAGGGTCTAAACTTCACTTGTAATAATTATAAGTTGAGTTGTCACAATTATGAAATCGTGGAGATATAAAAACTATGTGGGCCATTCGTACATTATTTTTTTAATTTAACAATGTCAAAGCAGACAGACAGGCAGATCTTAAATAGTGTAACAGTTTCAAGATGGAATGTAGGCGGATTGAATAGTCCAGTGAAATGCATAAATATTTTCTGTTTTGTGATTTTGTGTTTGGAAAAACTTAAATCAGAAATACTAGCTCTACTGCAAGAAACTCACCTTACACAATATGAAGCTTATAAATTAAAACAAAAATGGGTTGGACAGGTTTTTGAGGCTTTTGAGCCTCAGGGTTCTGTTGTTGACTTTGATGGAAGATTGATATATATTATTATTGATGGTTTACTTTACAATGAGCCTATAATAATTATACATTTGTACAGTCCAAATATAAATTCTGTCCCTTTTTTGGTGGTTTTAATATTTTGTCACAATATGCAGGTAAACCCATTATAATGGCAGGTGACTTAAATGACGTTCCCAATCCCAAACTAGATAGGAGTAGTAAACCCCTTCCTTCTGATCGAACTATCTCAGCTGCTCTTGCCAATTTATGCAGAAATGTTGGATTGTCTAATGTGTGAAGATTACTAAATCCAGAGACTAAAAATTATACTTTCTATTTGAACCCACACAATCATACTCAAGAAGTACTTTTGAATGTCTGGAGCTCTGAAATTCATAACATGATTTATAGTGACCACTGCCCCATAACAATGACCTTCTCTCCATCCATTCATCATATCAAACCCTCCATGTGGAAATTGAATAATTCTTTACTCTTAAAGAATATTTGATTGAAATTATTAGTACTGAGACACGAAACTTTTTGATACGAATAGTGAATCAGTTAAATCCTTTGCAACCGTCTGGGAAGTATGCAAGGCTACATGCAGGGAGCGGCTCATTAGTTTTGTGACTAATCAGAAAAAAACAAGAAACAAAAAATAAAATGACGATGCAAAAAAGTTATTTGAATTGGAAGCAGCACAAAGCAAACCGTATGAATGATCCGTTATATACTGATATGCTGAAAATCAAATTAGTAAATTAAAACCTTATTAAATAAAAACATTTTATTTGTATCGCTTAATATCAAAATACTTTGAAAATGGAGACAAGTCCTGAAGACTGTTGGCTTATAGGCTTCAAACTGATTCACATACTGTATTACGTCATTTTGACAGCTGAGCCACTAATTGTGGTGTGTTTGGACACCATGATTGGGGTTATGGCTTTAATTCAAGAGACACAAGATGGGAAAGTATAGAACAGAAAGATTTAGACATGTTATCTGTAATCATACCCAGGTTGACAGAAACTGAGCTTAAACTAGAATCAGTGGTCTGACATTACATGATTGCATTGAAATTATACAAATTGCAAAACATCAGGAAAAAATTGGAAAGGTGTTCAAACACATTGGCTATCCAACTCAGGTATGTCCTTGGAAACCATAGAATGTAATCATGTCTGGAAAATACTCACTTAGATGTACAAAATATCTAAATTGGTGAAGAATAAAATGATCAATTATGATTTGGTACATAAAACATATTTCACCCCTGCTCGATGGCATATGATTGGTGTATCCAACTCTGATGTGCAAACAAGGTACTTTTTATCATATGGTACTAGCTTATACTAAGGTAAAAACCTTCTAGGCTATACTGTTCATTGTGATCCAGCAATATGCTTTTTGAATTATACTGTTTGAAGGAATCTGGTCCAAAGGCAACAAACGTATTTTAACAACTGGGTGCAAGACAGCTAAAAGACTGATAGCAACAAATTGGAAGGACACAGATCAGCTGAAACAGGGACTGTGGCTTCAAATATTCCTATCGATCTCCATGGAGAGCGCTGCATCCTTTCTTTCTGAAGTCTATAATGAGGAACAGCAATTGTGGAAGGTCATAATGGACACTTCATAAAATACCTATCTTCCCCAGAATCTAGAGATTCCCAAAGCAATATAAATGGTCCGTGTTTCCTTGGTTTATTACTCTATTTGATAGATGGCTTGAAACATGCTCCATTTTGTTTAGTTTATCCTCTAGACCCTCATTTCAAGCTAAGCTACACACAATCCTTCTTTTTTTTTTATTTAAGTACTTATTTTTTTTGTTATTTTAAATTGTTACTCTTTTATTGCCTGTTATTTATCTTTAACCTTGCACAGGCATCTATACTGGTATGCATGTAAAATATGCTGTTAGTGTGTATGCTGTGTTTTTCTACTTGTTAGAAAAAGCATTAAAAGTTCAAGTAATAAAAAAAAAAATTAAAAAAACACATTCATAACCTATTTTATTTCCCTTAAATAAATTGTGCCACTGTTATTGCTGCTCTACCTTTCATTTCTACACCCACCTCATTACTGTTAGTCAGTGAGGTGGTCTGAAAAATCAAACTCAGTCCAGTCGTTTAATTTCATATTATTGGTTTCACTGCCAAAGACATTTTTGATTTGATGATGTTACACCATATGTGGTTTTATAATTTACTGGGCATGCAGTTTCAAGCTTTGTAACATTTTAATACAGAGCACCAAAATATTGACATACATATTTATAAGTTCAATTAAACATATTATAAATCACATTATGAAATCATATATTTCCAATAAAAGATTTTTACCACAACATGCGTTTTGTGCATGATTTGTAAGTATGTTTCTTCCGGCGTACAAGTAATGTAAAAGTCTAAAGGCCAGATTGCTAAATATATAGACAGGAGTGCAGTGATGAGTCCAAAACTGGAGAGGCTTTTGCCAGAAGATGCCTCAGTGTCTGCAACATTTCCATCTCTGTGGCCTTGTCACATGGGCCGGGGCAAGTTTCACATAACTCTGGCTATCAGGAGTTGTCCACTGATGGTTAAAGGGCCCTGCATGTTTGTTCTGGAGTGTCTGGATACTTGAATGACAGTTTCTGGCCAACACAACACTTCCGGTGTCACATGCTGCATGGTGTATGTCTCAAAATAATCAAGATTTTACACAAATTTTCATGGCTTGCCTTTGTTTTGACATTTATTGATTACAATAATCTTTTTTTTCTCGTGCAACACCCATGAATTACCACTTTTTATCTGATAATTTGTTGCTCACTCGGAGAGTCAAGTTAACAATTTATTTAAGGTATACAATGTTTGTTAGCCAGAGCAACAAGCTGGGTTAAGATACAGTTGTAGATACTACATACATTACATAATTATTGGGGGAAATATAAACTAAAGTTAGACAGTCAATTGGCCACAACTGGAAGACTCTGTACATGGTTCAGACTTGTGTGGAGATGGTCTTCCAGTTCACTACACAAACCTACCAACCACTGTATACTGAAGTTCCATAAACAGTCACAAAACTGGTTTAAGATTAATTTAACTTCAGAATAATCTGGTCATGTTTCTTTGCATTTTGGTCCTCCATCTGAACTCTTTATTGGTGACAGCCTAGCTCTAGATCAGATGGTTTGTGGTTTGTTGGTTTTGGGGAGATGGGGGGAGCAAAGGAGCTGTCACTTGGTCTGAGGAACACACACCCCAGACCCAGTGCTGCTTGGTCTCTGTAACACCCCTTGCTGCCTCCCCCTAGTAAACAGTCCATTAGCGTAGTGCTCCAAGGTAAACATATTTACTGGCTGGTGACGGCTTGCCAGTGTGGCTCCTCAGGCCCCGTGGCAGAGGGGATTTCATTAGGCAGAGGGCAGGGGGAGAACGGAGGAAATTAATGTGCCATTCAAGATGATTTCTTTGTTTCCCATCAACATGATCACAGACAGGCCGCAGGGAAGAGATGATTTACGCACACAAAGGAAAGAGACAGGGAGAGAGAGGGAGGGTAAGAGGGAGGGAGAGAAAATATCACAAAAGGCTCCCAGTGTGTGAAATGTCTTCCTTTTGGTGAAAATGCTCTTGTCATGATTTTTGTTATGGCTTGAAGTGCTGGAATTGTTTTCAATCAGAAAAGCTTTCTTGTTTGTCATTAAGGATTGGAAATGGAAGTATTTCTGAGCAAAATCACCAACAGGCACAACATTGTAATGCAATTTTTTCCACGCTATCTCCACACAGTAATCCAACCAATACGGTGATGTCCTGCAGCCTCGTTAAGAACCTGTTTCACAAAAGAGTTTTTTCATACAGTTTGCTTTGCAGCCTGGAGGATATTATTCTGTGGCCCGCCTCGTTTATTAATAACTGCGGTTCACCAATTAATTATCTGAAAAGTACATACAGCTGATGGCAGAATATTGGGTATGTTGGAAAATAATTTGTAGTGACACTGCTGTGTTGTTTGTTCACAGAAGTAAAACTGTACCTAAAACTTATTACTGGAATTATATTTTGTTGAACAAAATATCCACAAATAATTACCATACAAAACTGTGTGTGTGTGTGTGTATATATATATATATATATATATATATATATATATATATATATATATATATATATATATATATATATTGCATTTATTCTGAGATAACCAGTGCTACCTACTTCCTGAAAGACGTCATGTATGTGCGTATATGGAGTCTTTCTGCTGTAATATGACGTTTTTCAAAAGGAGTGGAACATAATAATGGAAGGTTTTGGTCAAAAGTGGGTGACTTGGACCATAACAAAGACAGAAAGTGACTCAGAAGAACTGGATGCTTGCCTGCTTTTTGTTGGAGAGAATCATTCTGCAAAATGAGGAAATTCTTGCCATAAAGACTTAGCAAACTTGGTATGCTAAGAAAGTGAAGCATGTTTTTAGATGGTGCCACCGCACTTGCGTCAGTTGCAAAGGTATTATTAGTAGAAATTTTCATGTACACCCACTTGCATGTTTAAATGCTGACTCCATAGCTTTCACAGTTTCCAGAAAATGAAAACAAAAGTAGTTTCATATAAAAAAAATAAATAAAAAACATAAGGAAATGAGCTGTGAGCTTACTGCTGGACTAAGATATTTCAATGACACTGTTGTGAGTCATAGAGTGAACCATACCTGAGTAATCAGACTGAGCTCTGTCTGCATCTTCAGTATAAGTGAAACTCTTTTTCTGTGAGTGCTGACCAAGGTTGGACTTTGTTGTCTATTATGTGTCTGGCTTTTCATGAATAGGGCTTAAGTAGACAGAACTGGACAGCATCCAGTTTGGTGGCCTCTGTGACACAGAGCACTCTGCTGCTCAGAGAGGTGGATGAAGACCAATGCATCCTAGTCTGAGGCCCTGAGTCTCTTGTTTAAAAAACAAAACAAAACATGTATTGACGCATAAAGTGAAGTACACAAATGACAGGTATGACATGTACAATGTCATGTGTCATGTGGGTGTTTGCTACACAACATTTTAATAAAGATACCAGCAATAATGAGACAAAGCTCTCAAATTGCCATTAATCTACATCATTGTTCTATGGTCACAGTTTAGAAAGCAATCAAAAGCATAAAGAGGAAGAAGTACCTTTTCAGAATATCTTAAGTAAACCCACTGATCCTTTTCTGTTAGAGGAACCAGATGTGGCGGTAAAGGCATTTAATTAGGATGTCACCAGGACACTTTGTGGCTTTTTGGGCAAACTGGACTAAGATGAGGGATTATAGTACATATCCCAACTAGTTCAGGATTGCTTAAGAATGCTCCACAAGGGACAGGAGGACTATGTGGGGTATGGGCCAGTGTAATGTAGACCTGGATAAGTATCTGATAATTGATGCATGAATTTATAAGCTAAGATTATGTTGAGATGTTTTGGGTTATATGAGTCATGTTAGCATCAATTGAGATTGTTTGTTATCATTTTGTTTTCAGAATCAAAATAACATTTGCCTGCTTCTTTGCCTCAAGGATCCCTTTTTACTGACCTTCAAAGTGACAACCACTGGTGCATTGTGTGTCCTGTTTTGTTTCGTTTTGAAATGTGCTATGAGTGTATTGTTTTTATACACAAAAATATATTTTCCATACAATGTTTTTTTTTTCTAAATTCTTTTTGCTTAGAGTTGAATCAAAGTGAATTGTAGGAAACGGAGAAAAGAGAAAGAGACAACTAGAAAAAACAGTAGGTAAACCTTTGTTTATATGATTCACTCCATTATGACTACATGAAGCTCTGCCTGAGCAGATGTTGCTGAAATATTTGATTTTTTAATTGTTCACCTTGGCCAGTACTTTTTCAAAAGTCCATATGTAGCACATTTAAGCATAGTGACATTTTCTGTATCAATATTAGTATTATTTTTTTAGTCATATGGAGGCATTATATCAACGAGATGTATAATAATTTGTAATAATTCACTTGCTGACCCCTCCCATAGTTGCTGTAGAGCTTATGTATGATCCCACCATGTATATTCTTGCTCTCTCTTTGACTCACTCTGTTTCTCTGCATCCACCCTCTCCTTCCGTTCAGGTCATATTCAGGGTTGTATGACACCTGTGAGTGATGTGCTGTGTGACATGAGCTGCATATAAATGACTGTAGAAGAAAAACATGCCGTTTTTTATTTACACACACACACACACACACACGCAGGAACACACACGCAGACACACACACACACGCAATGTATTTTCAGATGCCCATCTCCCTGTGCTAGGAGGCAGTTTTATGTAGTTGGTGACCTTAGACTGTGGAGAGCAGGTGTTTAGGGTCTGATAACATCATGACAGAGAGTACAGGTGCGACTACATACAGACAGGAAGGACACACATAGATACACACACACACACACACACACACACACATATTGGATGTCATATTGGATGGCACAGCTCTTTGTTCACTGACCAACAGACAGTAACGTCATAGTGTTGGGGATTATTCTCACGTTTGGATACAATGTGCATACAGCTGTGAATGAATAAAATCTATGTAAAATAAAAACTAGCAAAGACATAGATTGCCCACTTCACAATATAAGCCTTTATACAAACATGCATCTGCTCATAGTAAACAATGAAAACATAATTAACTGTGATTATTTGAACACTGTGTTTACTTCTGGTGAAATCCATTTACATACAGTACATGTCACTTTCACATTGGCAAATTAATTTTTCATGTATATTTGTTTGTTTTACAACCATAAAAAAATAAAATAAAATCCTTTTCGGTGTTTAGATCTCTTGTTGATACAGTTGAAAATGATCAGAAACTATTTGCCCCCCCCCCCCCCCTCTCCCCTCTAAAGCAGCAGCGTTTGAGCCTATCTGTATCTGTGTGCAGTGGACATGCAAATCTGAGAACCTAAAGCTAAATGTCAGCTTTCATGCTGTCCAGGGGGAGGCTTGTCCTCTGCACCATCATGTGGAGAGAAGCAGTACAGCAGTGACTTCATTGACATTCCTCTCATAAAGGCAGCGGCTAACCCGGCCTCAAAAAAAAAAAGTAATCCTTCTTCACTGAGATGTGGGAAGGAAGAGGACACAGTGTAAAGCTGATCGATTTGATCCTAACCAGGAAATTGTACATGTGGTTCCAGAGCTAAGAAGTTTGTCCGCTATGCTGCTATCCAATCTCTTACTTGTACCCTCAGGATGAATACACAAACTGTTTCTGTATAGCATCAAACCATGAAGAGATGTTTATAATTCAAACTATAACATAAAGTGCAGGTTTTTTTTTTTTCTTTTGAGAAGTCCTAGCTTGCGGGGTGATGTTTTGTTGATATCCAGCGAGGCCCAAGGTACAGCCTTGATAAGGACTGATATACAGACAGAGAATGTTTTGTCTCTACAGTTCTCATTGAGCATGACAGAGAGGATTTCAGAGAGGCTGCACTGCCAGATGGGAGATTCCTTCATGGGTATTGTCTGCGAAACGCCTCGGAATATGTCAGCTTTATCTGTGTTAAAACATACCAAACATTTTTGCATGCGATACTGTGGTACCGAAGCTATAGCCTCTCCCATCTGTGCCGTTGCAAACTGTATCTCGGTCCTGCAGCATCCAGTAAACAAGGCAGAAATAACTCCACTGATCTGAGGAGGAGGCTGCCACTGCCAAATTTGTGATACGTAAATGTGTGAAATATTGTGATATTGAGACATGGTTCCAGATAGATTATGTAGTATCAGTGAGCTGTGTTTTATCCCTCTCCCCACTGCTTGTGCTCTCCCTCGTTCTGTTTCTCTATCTCATTCACACACACATACACACTGACACACATAATGCTCTATCATTTCCCTCATCCCGTGCAAGAGGTGTGAAAGGCAAATATATGCTCTCCTTCGCTGTGGACATAATACTGAGGTCATGAATGGAATGTTAATGAATGTTTTACCACATACCTCTATCAGTGGACAGACACGCACACACACTCGCGCATACACACACGAAGAATCACGCTCGCACACCAGGATTTGCCGAGTGAGTACCAACCTAGCCAAAACCATAACAATACACTATTTCAAATATGCATTCCTTAGCAAGAGAGTGGGTGTTTTTTTTTTTTTTTGTTTTTTTTTCAGACCACAGCAGCTTGCTTTGACTTGTATGTTGTGCTGCAGACAATGCAACAATGCGGAAAAAACACACAGACACACACACACACAAAAACAAGACTGGCTAGGTAGAGGGAGGCAAAAAAAAAAAAAAAAAAAAATCAGTCGTATAGCCTAGCGGGGTCTGTTTCTGAATGCATCCCGTGAACTTCAAATCCGTGTCACGTTGGGAATTGCAATAGAGGAAACAAAGGGGACAGAGGGTGTGGGAAGGAGAGGCCGCGGCTCGCAGATCAAGAGGCTGTGTTTGAGTATCTTATCGCGGCTGTCGCCAGCTCAACCTGGCTCCATTGACTTTGTGTGGGGATTAGAAAGGCCCACAGCGGCTGATTATTTGGGTGAGTGAGCGGTTCTGTGTAAACAAACATTGTGGCCGGGATTGTTCCAGTCACAACACGGCTGGTTGGCCCCTGACAAACCCCATACACACACACACACAAACATGCGGGGAGAGTACACACACTGCGGTGCATCATGCTCCTCCTGGAGTATCCTGATGGGCTGCAGTCGCTGTTTTAAGTCACCTTTTATGGAACTTCAGCAGATATCGGTGGTCATTTAGTGTCAAATTTGACTTCACGAGAGGGATGGATGCCCCTTTGCTTTAGAACTTTTCCCCCTGAAACTTAAAGAATATAGCTTCAGTTATTAACAATGTATTTTGACTATGAGTGGATGCATTGTTCTTTTGTGAAGTGATACATGCTGAAAGATGGCGAACCAGACTGAAGTTACTGTAACCAAAAACTGTTGGCATCTGTACACTTGCTAAAGCCAAGAAGAGTCAAGTGGAAGCATATTGGGGGTGAAAGGAGTCTAGCAATTATAAAAAAGAAAGTGTATTATTTTATCAACAGCACAATAACATTATGCCAAGCAGATGGGATACGGTGCAAGAAGAAAAACTTTGAGAAAAAACATTTATTTATAAACACGAATCCTCTGTGAGACTCTTGTTTTATTTTTACCACAACCTTTCACTGTGCATTTTTTTTCTTTTCTTTTTTTTTTTTTTTTTTTTTTTTTTGGAACAAAGGTAGAGTGAGAAGCACCCGTGAAGGGGCTGTGAAGCCTGCTGCATCTCTACATATCCATTCCAGATGCTGGCTAGACTTGGTGGAGCCGGGGCCCGCCGTACTGGGGGCTGGATTTAGTTGTCTTTTCCTCCAGGTGTGATGCCTCATGCTGATTCCCCCACATGTTCCATGGGTCTCATCCAAACACGTCAGGGCTGGTGACAGCGCTGGTAGGCCTGCCCTCCCTCCTTCCTACCTTCCTCTCTCTCTCTCTCTCTCTCTCTCTGCCTCCCCTGGTGGCCCACCCACCCTGCAACTGTACCAACCGACCAGTCCTCTTCTCCTTACCTGTCATCAGAGCCACTGCCCTGGACGTCTGTCTGGTGCAAACCTGAGAAGCCTCCTTTCTTTGAGCAGCTCTATTCTTTTGTTTCACGCTTTCCCCACTCCTTCAGACCTCATGTCTCCTCCTGGGTTTGAACCCTTTTGACGAGGGGTTATGTTCACACCGCTGCTCCACAGGCTCTGTTGCAGGCTGGGACAGGCCAGTTGTTGCTCTAGTAACTCAATCGTGCTCAACGGTGATGTAGGACGTATTAAACTTGTCATATTTCAAGCCTGGTCAGTTTTAGGACGATACGCCATCAGGGAGTGTTAGGCGGTTTCAAAAAAAAAAAAAAAAAAAGCAAAGTAGAGTGGAAAAAGAAAACAGAAGCTCTGCTGTTTTGTGTATTTGTTCCCCAGCTGAATGTTCAGCGTCTGTTTCCATTAAAAGTGCTGGTGAGCAAAAAATTCAGTCTTTATCCCACTGTAAACCAGGCTGGCTAAACGTCCCACTTTTGCAGTCGTATTTTACTTTACACCATGACTCCTTTCTTCCATGACAAAATGAATGTTTCCCTTTAATGTACATGAATCCACCTACTCGTTAAGACTTTTCCAGAGCAGGAACAGATAGATGCAGTGGGGGCAAACATTATTAGCTAGCCCACACAAAATATGTTGCCTCATGGCTAGAGTTGGATGCCTTCCAGCTTTGGCATAACTCATATTTATGGGAACAAGAAACAAGCCTCCTTAGTGAAACATGTTCGCCTTCATTTCTTTGACAGAAGACTGTCTTGGTTTATTAGTATTACAACAAATAATGTTACTGTTACGATCAGTAAAGGCGGACCCAAACACAGACGCATACAGTTGAATTAAGTAGTATAAAAAGAGGTTTATTGTAGGAACAAAGGGGAAAGAGGATGGCAGGCAAGGCAGAAGGTAGAGAGATGATGGCAGAGCTCAGCTGAGCTAGATGATGGTTAGCAGAGTTGAGCTGGGCAGGACAGGCAGATGAGGGAGTCAGCATGGCTGGCTGGGGACAAGTTTGGAGGTTTAGTAAGCAAACAGGCCAGGCAGGCAGGCAGGGGACCAGAGAGTAGTGATCCTAGGAGCACACGGTAAGTACAGGTAGCACAAACAACACAAGGAATAACTCTGAATATGCTATTACAGAGCAGCCAAGAGCAAGAGGCTACCACTGTTGTTGAAACAACAATCTGGTGATGAGTGGACGACGAACTGGAGTAGATATACTGTTGAGCTGATGAGTTGATGAAAGGCAGATGTGCAGGCTGGGCAGGTGAGGTGAATGAGCCGCAATCAGGAGGGAGCAGGAGAGTGCCAAGGAAGGAAGCCACACCCACACCACATTCACACACACACACACACACATACACACACACACACAGACAAGGGAAAACAGGAGACAAGGGAAAAGGGAAACACATGGAAGCGCAAGGGAAATAACTGGAGGCATGGCCGGGGCCGTGATAGTTTCTTTCCACTTAAATTTTTATCACTGAAAAAATGTTTTTGAACTGATTAAATACAAGTAAATTAAGGAGTAACAACATTAAAAAGAAGGCAGGCATACATGCTGTTATTTTGAATTATGAAGTCAACAGATGAAATGAAATGACTGTTTTTTTTTCTACAGAAGCTCTGAAATTAAATGAAATGGTTTTCTCATAAACCCATTAATGTATTGAGTTCCCCCCAAAGCTCTATAGTATTAGGAAACCACATTTTGAGTCAGATCATACAGACATGGGTTAGACTAGTTTATGTGTGTGTGTGTGTGTGTGTGTGTGTATGTGTGTGTGCAGTCTTCTGTTGTCATAACTTCGATGAGATACTTTGAAACTCCCTATGAGCCATAGTAATGTAAATGATTTCCTGATGTTTAAAGCATCATTGCTGTGATTAGATACACAGGATCAAGACTTCAGCTTATAAACTGCCTGGATCGTCCCCAGAGCTCGTTACAAAACACACAGACGACGGTAACACTTAACTCTTTGCAAATGTGCAATGACAGAAAGTAACTCTGATGTGATTGTATTGTTTTTACAGTATTAGCACAACAGTTCTGCCCTCAAACTGGATGACGGAGTAAAAAAACGCATCAAATACAAATACATGACATGAACTAATGTAAATAACACAGTCATCTGTATCTTATCAAGTCATTTTCTCATCAAGTTGTGTCCAACAACTCATAATATTGTAATTGGCTGTTGGGGGTGATTAATATGTTGTGTCAAATGGAATCAAATGTTTGGCAACTTAAGCTTAATATGATGAGACTAGCAAATGTCAGGAAGCTGTGGTTTGGTTTGGAAGTTGTGGTTCAGCTTAAACTCTTCATCATTGTCATGCTTCTCCCTTTCGTTAGAGTGGTTAAAGGATTTGTTGTTCTTCTGCACAGTAAGTTTATAATGTTTAAAATAACATTTTCTGTAGTTTGAATGAAGTCTGATTAACTGGTGAAAATGCAGATTGATAATAGAACAAGATGGCATCATTATATTTCATGTAAATTTCTTTTTTTTAAAAAAAAACCTATTTTACTGTGCCGAGATTCAAATCTCTCTGAACTTGGCACTCAGATTCTGAAGTTATGCTTCCATCTCTGGGCCTAGCTCATCAATCGGAACCATTGATTTCTCGCTCTTAGTTCCAGGTAGGGCATTGCTTGCAGTGGCGCAGGGACCCTCAAGCCACCTTGTCTCGTGACATCATTGCCAGTCATCCATTTCGTCTCCTCTGCTCCAGCTGGAGCTGGATGTTGGACCTTGGTGAGGCCCCAGTGCTGGTATTAATTTCTTGGGCCTGTTGGCGTACGTCCCCTGGCAGCCCAGCGCCAGCTCCATCCCCAGTCTCTGCCTCAGCCTCAGCTCTGGTTCCATCTCCATGTAGGAGTGTTACTGGAAAGCTGGCCAGTGGGATCTGGCTCTTATAATCATTTCAGGCTAGACTTGACAGCATCTGTAGCAAAGCTTGCAGGAGATGGGCTATTAGTATTCAGAGAGGACAGACGCGGAGCAAAAAAAAACAGGAATAAAAAAAGAACAATCCATCCTGGAAACATACATCATCTTCAGAAAACTGTGAAAAAAACTTTTTTCTGTGGTCCATTTTTCTACAATATGGTTTTATAGCTTAATGCTGATATGGTGCATGAGTTTGCGGAATTTCAGTGTGGTTTCCAAGATTTTGAGCAATTTTATATTTATAAAGGGCTGTGTCCAATTGCAAACTGGAGGAATGGCTGAATAATAAAGTGGAACCTTTTTAGGTTTTCTGCTGCAGATAAGGAACTAAAGTTCACAAGTAATTTCATGTTTAATGCATTCACTACTTACATGAACAACATGGATAAATAAAAAACACATTTGATGACCCATATGGACTGTTCAGATGTTGGAGTGAAGCCTATGTACTGCAGCCACTTTGGATTATGTTACCATAAGACATGTATTCCAGGCAGACCCTGTGTGGAGGTTTATTCCTTTCAAACAAGCCAAGCTAATGAAAAACAAACTCAAGCATTTGCATTTCTATGTGGTCAGAAACCTTCAGTTTTTCATTTTTCACTTAAGGGGATATTTTTCTCATTTCAAGCTGCTTTTTTTTCATGCACCAGTTGAAGGTTCCTCTCTGTCTCATTCTCTCTCCTGCGACCGATAAAAAGTTATGTTTCTCAACCTTCTTGAAGTCAACCATAACAGCATTCTCCATTCTGCGCCCACTAATTGTCATTATGTCAGTGTTGGTGATAAGTGTACATTACTTTTGATTGTGTGTCTGTGTGAGAAGAGGTTGTCCAAAATTCCCACTGGGTCCTGCTCAACCAGTCCCAAGATTCCAGTGGTTCATATGCCGCACAGTTTCAGAGGCTATTAGAGAATGTTTAACGTTGAGTCAACATGAGGGAATACTGTACCTTCCCTGTCTTTATGAGACCAAGATGCAGAATGATTAAACTCCATCTCTTGCAATCATTATTACTAGGCGTACTTGGACTGGAAAAACCTTTTTGTAACTTCATCTTTTCAAATGAACATTTCATGGGTGGCTGATTTACACTATTTTCTCAGCTAGATGTGTTGGCTCCTCCAAATATTGATGTCCACAGGGTTTTAGTCTTGGATAGCTCAGTCTGTAACCCATACAACTATTTCATCTTGAAGAGCAGGAGATGAAAACAAGAGGTGTTGAGAAAACTTGAGAATCGCATGAGAATAGTAGGCACCAGTCTCTTTAATGTTGCTAGATAACAGCGAAACTCACTTGCAGGAGTGTACTATCTTCCTTTTTGCACATGCTTCAGATATAAATCACGCATTTTTATCGAAGTTATCTGTGCATGAACACCTCACCACATGACTCGCTGACCTCCACAATCGTGCCCGTGCATCTCCTTCTTCCTGGACTAAGAACTCCTGAGAGGTTTCTCCAACAAGCTGTTGTCCCTTCTGTAAACACAAGTAGAATACTGCGTGTGTGAGTGTGTGTGTGTGTGTGAGTGTGTGTGTGTGGATAGGGTTATTCAAAAGCTGTTCCACTTGCATGGCAACGCCTCATTACCCATACTGCCTCCTTCTTTGCCCCGAAGTGGGGTGCGGCTCCCCTCGCTGGGCCCAGTCGTCAAGGTGACCCAACATGCCCCAGGATGGCAGGCAGGCAGACAGGCTGGGAGAGAGGGGGCTGTTCACTCTGTCTTTATTGTACTGGGGCCACCGTATGCTAGCTGGTGCACGAGGCCCTGGGTAGTTCCAGACTGCCGCACGTATCCCGGTGAGCAAGCAGCTGATCTCATTTTTCAACACACAGCTGCCCCAACATCAGGCCCAGGTGAAGGTGACCTCCCTTGCCTGTTGGAGTGCCTCTTAAAGTGTTGAGGTCCAATTGATGCTGTGCCAAATCCAAAATACCTTAACTTCTAGTGCTATAATTGTTGCTGTTTTAATTTTGGGTCGCATCAAAACATATTCTTTTTTTGCAGAGCAGAGTCATTAAAAGCATGATTAAAGTGCTGCTTTAACATCTACAGTATGCAGACATATGTAGACACAAATGTGACAGTTGTCGCTGAGTTACTGTAGCAGGCTGTACGCTGTTTGAGCCTCTCTGCTCTGCAACAACAGACTGATCAGACAGCACAAACAGGCCTTTAACTGCACATCTCGGGCTTTTATCTCTGCAGACATCCATTTCCATCTCTTGTTTATTCTCCCTCTATCCATCCATCCATCCATCCATCTATCCATTCCTTGCTCTCATTTGTCTCTCTACCTCCCTCCCTGTGTCTTCCTGTCACCCCCCTCCCTCTTCCCCTTCTAACACAGGACAGATTGGGAAGCCGTGATGGCGGCACAGAAGTTGAGGGAGAAGCTATTTATCCCAGACGGATCAGGAGGTGTGTGACGGAGGTGTGGACGGTTGCTGCAGGTCAGTGACGTTGGCAGGCGCCAGGCAGGCCGGCCCACATGGCTCGGGGACTGTGGGACTACAGACAGATGGCACCTGGTGGGTGACAAACAATTAACAAACCAACAAGAATAGCTGGATCGGCAGTATACCCACAAGCACAGGAGATAGCAAGAGAGCGGGTGCATCTGTGCTCTGAACACTTTCACTCTTTACTTTTCCTCTTTCGAGTCTTGTTTTGTATAACAGTTGCAATTTACCCATGTGTCTTTTTCACAAAAACACTCTTGTTGTCGTGTCGCTATAGAACAGTCTAAATAAAGCGGTGTTGAGCATATGCAGTCAGCATATGTTTCTGTTTATTTCAGTGCAGTCTTGAGAGAAGCAGTGGGTTATTTAAATATACAATACAATGAAACATTACATTTGATATCTACTTAAATGTGAAGCAAAAGTTATAAACAATCATATAAAGTTTCTTCCAGCAAAAGCATTACCTGGCATCAATGTGCCATGTGTGTGTTTGTGAAATACATGCTGGAAATGGATTCAGTGTCTTTGTTCAGAAAGTGAGCATGGTGGCTGATGATATTTCACCGCCTAACTGCATCCAAATGTCATCATGATACAGTGTTTCTGCACTCCACTCCCACTTACTGTACGAGTGAAGACGTCCTCTGTTGGTCATAAACAAGAAAATGTGCAATTTTGTAAGTAATATCTCTTTCAAGAGTTGGGAGAGGGAAGGTTATTATCTATACCTAACTGTGTGTATGTAAACGGCTGTCAACTGTTAGAATTATTGCTTTGGACTGGCATTGGTCCTAGTGTGTGTGTGTGAACACATCTGGAGTCTAGACTCTGTGGCTCTGTGGGCAGGGTCCTATCTACGAGCAGCATCAGGTCCGGAGACCGGCCATGTTGACATAGGTGGCACATGCATACCGGCATCTGTTTCAACAGTCAGTACTCTCACCAAATTCCCCCCCCCCCCCCCCCCCCCAAAGACACACACACACTACTGGACACTTTTATCCTTCACTGAGGGATGGAAGAGGGGAGGAGGGGACAGAAAGGGAGACAAAGTGGAGGTAGAGGAGGGGGAGAGAGGGGCAGGGCCTGCTGATCCCGCAGAGGTCCTTGGTAACCAAAAGCAAATGCTACTTCTCAGAATCAGCACTGTAAATCCTCCAATCCCCCCTTTTTCATAGCTGTGTCAGGATATTAAGACATGGAGGGGAGGACAGTAAGTGTATGTGTGTGTTTTTGTCTTTTTTCCCCCTTGCTGGTTGTATGGTAGTGCGCGTATATGGGTAACAGACAACATATAATGAATTTCCTCTTGAGGAGTTATGGTTAATCATGAAAATGGCCCCACGGTAGAGTTGGGGGGAAGTCTGTGTCTGTGTGTGTGTTTTTGTGTGTGTGTGTGTGTGTGAGAGAGAGAGAGAGAGAGAGACTGCCAGTGGACTGCATTGCAGGGTGGTGTATGCGGAAGGTGCCTTTAGCGCTTCCAGATCAGGGAGTTTTATTAGCCCGTGTCAGAGCACTGTCACTTGTGATTTACGTCTATGTGATGTCAACACACACATTCATACTATATATGCACATGCACACATACACATATAAACTGGTACACAGATACACAAATAAAATAAGAAAGATGGACAGAAATGCTGCAGCGAATCTGACTGAAAAAGAGAACAACAGGCATGACAAATGGACACAGACAAAAGAGTAAAAGATACATAAAACAAACCTAAGTGATAGAAAGCCAGTCAAAAGCACCACTGCAATATTCTGTAGCCAGTTTACATAATGGCTTGACGTATTAATGGGATAAACACAACGATAAATCTTGGTCAGGGAATGACATGCAAAGAATGCTGGAGCAATAGGCTTTTCACAGTAGGAAAATAAACACTGATAAGACTGTGGGAATAATCATGAAGAGGTATGACATTGGGTGCATGTTTTAGCGTGTGCACGTACACACCCATACACATGCAAAACAAACACGGAGAAGCAACAACAGTACCCAAAGTGCAGCAGCTTAGATTCCATGTAATACAAACTACTCAGGAGAGGATGGAGGAAAGCTCATATTGACTGTCTGAATCCATTTCAACAAATAGTAGCTAGTGCCCATTGTCATGTCTTAAACCATCCAACAAATGGAATTTCCAATAGCGAACCGAGTTTGTACAAACATTAAATCAATGGAAATGAATGAGCTTCTAGAAAGTAAGAAAGAAAAAAATCAATTTTCATATACAGTGTCTTTTCTAACAGAACAGTGCTGACTGTGCTCGGCTCCAGTGTTTATGCCAGTAGTCAAAATGTCGAAAAAACAAGGGGTCTCTCTGCAATGCATGAAGAAAATAGAGATCCACTAATAGAATCTGGGATATAAATTTTCCTGTCACCTTCTCTACTTCCAAGGAGCTTCTTGGTCGATAAGGGAGAGATTGGGTTGAAAATTGATTTTCCAGAATAATTGCTATTCTCTTCGTCAGGGGGACTCAAGTGTCTCCAAGGCTTTTTCCTATTACAGCTGCTGGCTCTCCAATTTACCTGCTCTGAGAAAATACATGAAAGGGCACAGCCTTTGGCCTCTACAATCATCAAGGTTGTGAGGTTTCCAGCAGATAAGATTTATGGTGAGTTCTGCGTGATTGGCCGGCAGTATTCTGTAGATTGATAACGTTTGACCTCTATGACACAGAACCTTAAACATAAATGACACTTTAACTTTTTATTGTCTTTTAGAAACCATGTTGAACATATTTATTTTGCAGGTTAAGGTTACAGTGTTGCACCATGCAGGTTAAATGGACTCTTTTGAGTAGGGTGTATGCTTTGCAGAAATGCGACAGCCTTCAGTCCTTGTGTTAATGTGACAGTTATTGACACAAGCCCACTCCTGTTGCTGACAAGCAGCCTGTCATTATGCTGCGTGTGTGTCATCACCACTTTGATCTCCTGTGCTCCTCCAACCAGCAGCAAACAGGCCATTTGTAATGACGGTGATTATTAGACTGATCATTACTGAGCCAGATTGAATTCAACCATAGCTGGTACCTGGTCTGGCCCTCCTGTGGCTGATCCCATCCCTTTGTACCATTTAGCTAACAATAACAACAGCCATTTATCTGAAAAGTAATAGCATGGCACTGGGGCCAGTGATGTGCATGGCCTGAACCAGATATTATGGGCAAAAAGTTATTTGGAAGCATTTCAAAGTCCAGTTGAAGACTGACAGACACCATTAACTCCCTCAAAAACAAAAAACCTTGCTTGTAAAATAGCACAAGTTTAAATTAAAAGCTGAATCACTCATGGTTTTATTTAAACATTTAACATGGACTCAACAAACACTGTATCTTGCCTGTGACTGGGGTGTATGTAATATATGCTGGGCGAACATGGAGCTGTGCTTCATCCATTAGAGATGTGAGGTGTGCTGCATCGTTCCGTATCATTGTGTGGAACAGAGGGAGTGATTCTCTCGCCTTCTGTCCTCCTGCATATCATACTCCGCTGCCACCTGAAGCCTCCTCGCTTTGCTCCACTGTACAAAACCCCATTGTGGTGTCTCTGAGATAAGCAGAGAAGAGGGTGAGAGAGAAGGAGAGGGAGAGGGAGAGAAGGCGAGAGACTCCTCTGGAGGCGCCAGGCCTATCTCCTCTATCTCCTCCAGGGAGCATGCCGGCATTCCCAAAGACACTGGTGCTAAGAGCCTCGTCGCCCTGCTGCCCACCTCCTGCACACACAGGAGAAGTAGACGTAGAGATTTATGTCACGGTAACCCAATCTCTTCCCTTCCTGAATTCCCCGTCCCCCTTGACTGCTTGTGAGAGCGAGCCAGAGTTTAAGAGTGGAGGGCTGCTGTTGTTTTTGCAGCACAGAGGTGGACTGAGACAGACACAATGTTCTCATTCTGTTGTTTCAATCTGATTTGTGAGGGCTACAGTGATTTGTGTCTTTGTTGTGCTAGTGTGTGTGCATATACTACATGCATGTACAGTATAAAAAAAGATTGGACACATTTTCTTATTCAAGTAAATGTGAAGGTGTGTCCAAACTTTTGACTGATACTGTATGTGTGTGCTGATGTGCATACGTACGAGTCAGTGTTTGATATTGTATCTGATATCAGTGGCCTTAATTTATTTGGGACTGAGTGGGAGTGACTCCCACGGAAGGCTGGAAGGATACGACGCTTAGAGATGGCAAAAATGAGGAGGTCAGGTAAACACATTCACACATAGACACACACTCACACATGTGTTAACACATTTCAAGCCAATATTCACACAGTTCCATTTTTAGGATGCCTTCCTAATGCTCTTTGCTAATGCTCTCTAACATTTGAACATTCACCAGATTTTCATTTTTTTGTGTAGAAAATGATGGAAAGAAACTGCGAAAAAGTTGAGACTTTTAAACTAAACAGATGCTGAGGACAAGTTGTAAAGCCAACATGAAGATTGCACTACTTCTTCTTATCCATACCTATTAGAATTCAAAGAGTCAACAATGTAGTGTAGGTGTAAATATTGAATGAAACACAGAATGTGACATCTCCTTGAATTCATAGGTTTAATATTTCATGGTTCAGAGGCACACCTGAGAGCAAAACATATGACTGAATCAAAACTTAATGTGGAACACGCAATATGCTGAAATGATGAAGTCAGGGGGAGGAGGAGACTGAATTACTGCATCGAGAATGACATAGTTGTATAGTAAAACACTGAACTGCAGTCACTTTTTATTTTAAACTTTTTAAAGGATTTAATCCTTCATTGTATAAATAAAAAATAACATGTAGAGTAAATGGCATGTCCTATATTTGATTCTAGATCTGCCGTAACTGGCATCCTATTTACTACTCAGTATTATCAATGTAAATCCAGTTTTTTTGACAGAATCGCAGATTCTTAAAGTCTCTGTCTGTGATGTTTCTCACCTGCACAAACTGCAAGAAAGCCTCTGTTAAATTAGACTCCACACATTTACTCTCACCTCCGCAGCATCTTCCAAACATGTGTCGAACCCACCAGGAGTCGGCCTTATGGAGATTTGAGCGTGTGTATTTGTGTGTGCTAGTAGGCCTTCCTGCATGTGTGTGTTCGGCATGACGTGGCAACCCCCTGCCCTGTTCAAACACGGCGTTGGCTGTGCAGGCAGCCTCATCGTCAGGCTTGGCTTGCCAGTGGTACACGCTGTGCCTGGCACCCTGCGGAGGGGGAAGGAAGGAGCACAGCAGGGCCAGGCCGCCTCCAACACCTCTCCCACCGAGCCAAAGGCCCCTCTGGTGGGGCTCTGAACACTAGAACAGGCCCAGGGAGAA